>JARFOC010082422.1:0-14544 GCA_031763485.1 Osmoderma eremita
TTAGTTGCCGAAATACGTATCCAGGAGTTCTTCACTCATCGAGGTGGTAAGGGTATTTTTTATTATTTTTTACAAATATATAATATAAACCGTTGACATAACGGCACCTTTATGCGTACCAGTTTTATTTTACATGTTACGAACCGAATTACAGATTAACGTGAAACGTCAAATTTGAAATGGTAGCAAATTTCTTTGATAACATAACACATACATAAAATGTTATATAACAACTAACATACCATGTTATTTTCCTTAGCCGGTAGGGCAGATTGACTCAATAGTAAAATGTTATCTCGTTTTTCGTTAGAAGTTACAAAATTTTAACGGCCTCAGCAGTGGTGATGTTAGTAATGTGAGCTGAGCGTTGAAGGTAACACCTACGACTTTCGGCAAGTCATAGCGTGGGGTGGCTTCATTATTGCTACTATAATAATTATAAATAATTGAATTGCTTTTGCGAGTGTATACGTCAAGAGGTTGCACTTTGAGGTTTTAATTTATGCATTAGCGGAACGGCAGACAGCAAGGCTATTGAATTTATTAGAGGTAATAGCAATAAGAGATATTTTTTATTTCATGATACATCTTCAGATCATCGGCAAACAGATATAGGGAGAAGCATTCCGAAAAATTATGATCGTTTTGTAAAGATGGTCACATTAAAGGAGTGGTCGTTTGTAAAAGTTTCACGGTACTACTTAAACCACTAAAATTTTTGTTGTTCGTTATTTTGATGTCCTTCCCGCTATTTCTACGAACATAATCGGATATTCCATTATGTGTCACTATGATCACCATCGCCTTTGATAAGATAAAGAAAAGACAACATGACACCACCCCAAACAAAACATTGTCGCACTGAACCTAAACACACAGAATACACCAACAACTACCACAGTTACGTGGTGACATTAACATTAAACCTTGACCCGCGCCCGATAGGGTCACACAAACGCGGTGCGCGAGCAACAACGCGAGGATACACGCATCTCGCGGTCGTCCTGATCCCCGCCGTGCCGTACGTCGTAGAGGCGTCGAGACGCCGACCGCCAAGTCGCTCAGCGTCAGGTCAGTTAACAACTGTTGCTGTCAGAATGCGGTACCCCAATAGGTTGCCGCGATAGACGCATCCCTGAACGGATACGCACAGAATCGTCGCGTTGCTCCGAATCCACTTATTTTCCTACCCCGTGTCCGCTCGGTCGCGCTAACTTTTCCCCGGGATTAAATCGAGTCGATAGCATTGGCGAGCGATTGACTTACGAATTGCTTTTTCTTTCGACGATAGTTTTAAAAAGTTTCCCCTACTGAGCTATGTGTCGCCGATAGCGTTCAGTTACGTCCGCAAAAGGAGCGAAATTCTGTAAGTGCGTGTGGCAAAACTTCCTTTCCGGTCGCGGGTAGAACCGGCAGGACCGTCTAACTAAAAGTTTTGTGGATGTTCGACTGATCGACGATCTCAGGACACCTCGATATGTGAAAAGTTTTCCCTTCTACGCCTACTACCAAAGCTACGCATAAATTCCGGCAAAATCGTAAGTGAAAGCTGTATATATATATGGGAACAACACACATAAGAAATAAATAATTATTTTTTTCGAATGCAATTATGATCAATTTACTCGAAATGTATAAATATAAAAAAAGTTTTTGATAGCATTTTCTTATTTTAATAATATTCAAAGTTATTGTAGATTTTGAATGAATTTATTTCATGGGGGTAAACTAGAAAATAACAAGTTGGCAATGCAATTCTCAGAATTATTATTTAACAAATAAAAATTAAGACTCAATCTATGTATTACGGCATCAAGAAATTTTTTTATTATTTTTTTTATTTTTAGATTCATTTCTTTTTTCATGTTTATGGATAATCCATGTTTCCTTCCTCCTTATTAATTTTACTACAAAACAATTTTCTTTTGTGAGGCACCAAATTACATGAAATTGTTAATTCTTTGTGTAGGAGTTTCCAATGCTTATCTTTGCATGGATCTTATTACAAATGTTAGTGCCTAAATTTTGAGGAGTAACTGTTAAATTAAATGTAGTAGTCCAAATTTTATACATTCGCTAAAGAATCCATTTGGTTGAGATAACAAAATCTATGTTCAAAACTGGCAAACAAATATCATGTTGTTTGAAATAAATGCTAGTTGGGACAACAAAGCGAATCCTAGAACAATTATTTCGTTTATTATTCCAATTATATATTTATTTCAAACAACATGACATTTGTTTGCTCGTATTTAGACGTTGATTTTGTTGTCCCAACCAATTGGGTTTTTCAGTGTATGAATATCAACATTTGTTTTAAGTTTTTGTCTGTTTTTGTTTCTCCAAACTTTGGCATATTATTCCACACAAATAAAATCGTCTACATAAATATATGTCCGAAAACCTTCTGTTTTGAATTTATGAGGTGTTTTACTGCAAAGTTAAACCTTAATAATATACGTTGACACGAGGCTCGTTCAAATAACCCCATAGGAAAAAGAAGGATTGAGATTAGGTGATCTTGGCCGACATGGAGTAGGTCCGCCTCGACCATCAAAGACTTGAAAAAGTATATGCTGCACACCATAATTGCCTCGCAATCATAAGGAAATGTGGAGGAGCACCATCGTGCATAAACCTCATCTCTTGGCGTAGCTGTAAAGGCACGTTTTGTAAAAGCCTTCGTAGTTCATTTGCAAAAAAAAAAGTGTAAACTACTCCTGTTAACCGATTCAGGAGAACATAGGGTACAATTAGGAAATCTCCCACAATACCTGCTCCGGCCCACGTATTAATAGAAAATCGACGTTGATTTCGAAAAAGCCAAGAGAGTTGTCATCGGCCCATATATGCATATTATGGAAGTTTGTTATGCCATCTCATAAATCCCGCTCTATCGAAAAACAGAATTAAATACGGGAAATGAGGATTTATAGTTGCAGAAGCCATTGAGAGAACCCAATTCTTTTAAGAAATTCAGTAGGGACAAGACTTTGAACCCGTTAAACATGATACAGCTATAATTTGTTCTCAAATATTATTTTCCAAAGTATGTATTTAGAAACGCTTTCCGCCATTGCAATTCGTGTAGTAGTTCTTTGGTCATATTCTATTTGGTACAACAATCGTTCTTTCAAATCAGGAGTACTCACTGACCTATGAATTTTACTAAACATATTCTTATCGAGAATTCATCTAGTGGGAAGCAATTTCATAAAACGTTGCTTAAAATCAAAAGCAGTAGAATAATATCTCAGAGTTTGGCGAAGCAGCTTAAAAACACCCGGTATGTATAAGAGCACACTTCCAAAATATGTAAGGTCGATGGAGGTAGTATTTTAGAAAAGATTCGTCGGCATAAATCTAAAGTTCTTATACCAGTACCAGCTCTACTAATTGCTTTCTTCGCGAGTAAGACCTGCCTCTGAATGAAGGTATGCAGCCCATACTGCACAATCGCGTACTGAGTTCCAGACTATATTTCTGCATAATATATTGTAATCCAAGTGCTGGAAGATACGCAATACCTCAAAGCACGAAATACGATTGTTCGGCATCTGAATGCTTTTTCTAAATGAAATTTTGGTGCAGTGTGGCATCTAAAATTTTGTAGCTTGAGTTCGGGACAAAGAATGGTAATGCAGCCCTAATGATTGTCTTTCTAGTTTGCAAATTTAAAAATATAGTTTTCTTGAGAGTCATGGATAAGTTGTTCTTTGCAAATCACATATATAGTCTTTTCAAACAGTTACATGCCAAATCTGTTGTAACACCAGATTGATTTGTGGTAAGCAAGGAGTTGTCAGCATACATCATAAGATAAGAACAAAGCAATATCATTAATATGCAGATTAAATAATCTGAATATGTTCAACTGATCTATTGCAACTTTCTGTGTTCTTGGAACGCCGAAAATCAGTTTTCTGGTTATATGGGAAAAATGAGGACGTTTTAGCGAAAAATTAAGAGTATTTATAATTAACCATAATGCAACTAGTCATTTTTATGAAATAAATGTAAATAAATCTCTTAGAATTTAATACAATAGTAAACTAATACTAAAAACTATATTCAATCGCCCTTCTTTCCTTATATATCTGGTTATATTGATTTTTTGGCATTTCACTGTGTCGTTCCATATATATGTACGAGGGATGTCCGATTACTAAGATACATTTGCGCAACACACTGCCTACGTCACTCCGATCAAGTTGAAATTTACACGCATTTTAGATGTGCATATGCACTGTATAGGTGGATATTGTCATTGCCTTAGGTTCAGTACAACGTGTGCAGTGACAGCCGCACTATGTCAGTGCGAATCGAAACATACTTCAAATTTGAAGTGCGAGGGGTCATTCGTTTTCTTCATGCAAATAATGAAACACCTATCGAAATTTATTTAAAAAAACCACTGAAGACTTACGGAGAAGGTGTTACGAGTCGAAAGCAAGATGGTGTTTAGTGTAAACAGTTCAAAAGTTTCGATTCGAGAAGATCGTCGGTTGAAAGTACGGGAAATGCTCTACTGACTCGATCACGTAGATGCATCCGAGTTCACCAACACCGAAAAAATTCAAAGTTCAGCAATCTGCAAAAAAAGACAATAGCAACTGTGTTCTGGGATAAGCGAGGCATTTTGCTCATAGAGCCTTTACCACCGAAAGCGACAATCAACAGCGATATTTATTGTCACATTATCGAAAAACTACACAAAGCCATTCGGCAGAAAAGAAGAGGAAGGTTGACGAAAGGAATTAGGTTGTTGCATAACAACTTAAGGCTTCAGAAACACAATTGGGAAGTTATTGTCCATCTGCCCCACAGTCCAGCTCTGGCTCCTTCTGATTTTCATTTGTTTGGGCCGTTGAAAGCTCATTTGTCGGTTAGAAGGTTTGAAGACGACGACGGAGTTCAAGAGGAAGTACGGCAGTATTTTACAAATTTGGATCGCACCTTTTATGAAAAGAGTTTACAGAAACTTGTGCCTCGCTGGGATAAGTGCCTTAACATTGGCGGCGATTATGTTAAAAAGTAGCTAACAGTTCGCGCTTTTACTTAGTCTGTGTTTGATTTCTATAAATAAAGTAGTCTGTCTGTAATTCACAAATGTATCTTAGTTAACCGGACATCCCTGGTACAAATGGGGGATAGTATGTTCTCCATTTCCATTTGTGTGCCAATTATACAAATTATAGTTAGGAAATGGATAACTAAAATTACTTACACTATATTTGTATACATAAATACTAATATGAGACGAATTATAATTATATTAGATATGTGTATATATATATATATATATAATATATATAAAATATATAATTATATATATATATATATGTATTATGTATATATAATTATAATTGATCATTCACACATTTTGCCCCAACGGGTGACTGTCAAATTATTTGATTGTTCTTTGCAGTAATTTGATATATATTATATGTCTGTAACTGTATACGTTGCCCCTGGATATCAATTACTGGTTGCCATTGTTATTATAATTAGTTTGAAATTAATTATGATACTAACTAAACTTACTCAGACATAGTTTTATTTATAAATTTATAATGCCCCATTTACAAAGCCTAATTGCTGCTTTATACTAGCTGCCTATAAAAGGATCAGTTGTAATTAGAGGTAAATATGATTTATTAATAACCACCCACATAGATCGTAAAAGAATCGGAACCGATACAAATTTTTGGTTATCAAAAAATGATCTGGAATGGCAAAATTAATAAAAAGTCGCTATTTATATTTGGATACGTTTCGGTTATAAACCGCTTATTACAGTGGTTCCAAAACTTATTTGTCCTAAAGTAGATTTCCAGGGGGTGCTGAGTAATTTTTTTTTTTCTAAAAAGGGGGTGTTTTTTTTAAATACACGCTGTCCCAAATAGACTGGGATACTATAGCTTTCTTTTGTATCATTAAACATAGAAAGAGTTCTACCAATATCTGACATGTAAAGATGAATTGTGCAGTAACTAAATATAGTTGACTATACGACGAACGATACCATACCACAGACTGACGTCCACACAAAGATCTATGAAATGTTAGGGCGCGAAACTTTATAATAATTTACCGGATTGTATTAAGCCTCTGCCACCAGCAAACTTTTAAGAAAGCATTAAAGCAATATCGTTAAAGAAGGAGTGCTACCAGTTAGAGGAGTTCTTTGACGACGGCTTTATCTCAGCCCAATAGTGTGTTTTATGCAGTTGTTTGTCTATTTTTTTGTTCGCTTGTTTGAATACATTACTTTATTTACTTAATTTATTTTATGTATTTTTATCTTTACTATTTTATCTTTACTTTCTTTTTGACTTGACTATTGTACATATACTACATGCCAAATCCTTTTAATGACATCATCTGCAATGGTTTGTATTACAAATACATATATAAATAAATAAATAAAATAAAAACTAAACGAGCAACAGGCACTTCTTCATCGTACACTGATGAGGAAATAGTAGCTCGAAGCAGCTGTTTCTACCTAAGAATATCTGTTGCTACACAATCAGATGTGTTGTGTGATCCAGAAAGCATATTTAAATATTTGTAATATATTTTTATATACTTCACAATTAAACATAGGGTATTAGTTAAATCAATAAAATTGTGCAGTCTTTAGTGCTGATTCAGATTCCGTTAAGAAATTATGTGAGAAAAACTAAAAATTGCAATTTTCCTTAAACTAAAATATCTTCGAAATTACGGAAGATATGGGAAAATGTTCCATATGAAAAGTAATTGGTTCTATCAATCTTCTTCTATCGATCTTAAAACAAAATTCCAAGATGGCCGTTTTGAAGGTATTGCTAGCAATTTTCCTATTTTAAATGGACGCCATATTGAATTTTCACGATAGCATTTTTGTACATCTTTTCAAAAATGTACACCCGAAGGTTTCTTTGTCACAAAATGGCATAGTTTAACCAGACGGGACCCCCTGGTTAACGCTAGTTCTGGAGGCAAATAGATTTGTCAAATTTTTCATTATACACTTGCACTCTAAGCGGAGCTTTAACGAAAATTTTTAAATAGGTGAATTATTCTAATTCGAAAGCATGAATTTCATTCTATAATAACTTAGTACCAAGAGTTTACGTTTCGACAAAAAATCTTCTTCGGCACGTTTGCAGGAATTTTTTTTTTTTTGCTAAACTATATACCTAAAGTAAGTTGCATTTATTTTTCGAATGACGTACATCTATGCTCACCAATACAATCTATGGTTCTAGGTTAAATATAAATTACATATTATATATTTATGTATATGACAGAAAGCTAGGTATATATAGGTACAGCTCCGGTGGCTTAAATCGATCCTGATGCATGTCTGAAACATAACATGATCATTATTTTTAGGTGAGATATAATATTATATCATACAGCGGTTTACTTTAAGGAACGCCTGGATATAACATATTGTAATGGATTCAAATGGAAAGCTCCTTTTGTTATCTGAACATACATTTTACATCAGCATTCTTTTTTATTTTCTACTCTTTAAGATTATTCGCCATCTTACAACTCTATATCTGTTCCGCAGATAAAGTTTTCCCTCAATTGGAAACCATCTACCTACTTTACTATTTCAAGCAAAATATGTTGGAATTGAGAAAATTTCACCGACCGTAGTCGATAATAAAAGCGATTTTATCGGATGAAAAGCGATCGGCAATTGTCGGGAGATAAACGCGTCGTGTCAAAACTTAAAGTAGGGACAATAGACATATGTATGTACATGTTGTGGGAACGTGAAACAGGTTTCGCCTGGCGCCTACGCTCGAAATTCCCTTGTGAGATGGAGGGTAGAATGTCTATTATCGGAGAGGAATAAATACCTTCAGATGTGCTGAAAAAATGCTAGCCTCACATCCAATTGTAACACATGTAACATATTGCCATGACCTGGTTGATCGCTTCCTATGTTTACCATTTATTCTTTTTTCTTTCACGCAAATATGCCGTAACTATCAGCCCTATTAGCAACCATTCGTATTATGCATGTTGTTTGTTATTTGAAATCTTAATAACCGTTATTATTAGATAGATTTAGGCAAGATTACTCTCAAAAAATAAGTAAAGCATATGTTTTTTTTTTTTTGTAAATAATATTTATAATAATTCGGTGCCGGACTTTATGATGGGAATCCACGTATTCCCGAAACACGTGTCGTCCCGAATTAATTAATACTTGTGTGGGAGGAGTAATCCGAACTGTGTGTTTATTGTGCTGCCCCACAGTCCTTGCTATCTTTACTAAGAAGAAAATATTTCTTTAAATACACTCTAGTGGCTGTCTCGTTTCATGATACCTGATTTGAGTTGATAGAATCCTAATGCAGATGAGGATTCTGTTTATTTCTGAATACTGCGGCCTTGATACCTATTGTATCACTATGCATTCGGTTGTTTTATATATTCTTTCCTAACAAGCTTTAGTAGTGTGTGCTTCAAATTCTCGCTCCGTAGTGCAACTATTGCAGTTAATATGGAGTTTCTGCGGCGGATTAATGCATAAGCATTCAAAGATCATATAGTTTCCTCCTCTTCATTGCACATACATATAGGTTCTACACATAGGTTCCTCTCAATAGATGTCTAGATGCTTTTTAGGTTGCAGGGTCCAGTAGATAGATACGTTCTACTAAGAGACAGTATGTCAACTGTCGTGATGGTTTCCTCGCCATCTGCTACTGTGTTTCTATCCTGCTACATGGAGCCAGTTGTTCTGGTGTTGCCTAGTCACGCAATCATGTAATCCCGAGAGCTAGGTCCAGGAAAGGTACCCACATTAGCTGCAGTGTGACTCCGTATACAGTTGATATTAGTAGCGTTCTTTTTGCAAGAAATCTCAGTTAATCTCAGCTCACTAGAGAGATTTAGCGAAATTGACATTGATATTCAAGTTACAGAGTCCCTATACTGGACTGGGTTGTGCTTCGGCCCTGCAAACAGTCCCGTACCACTTTGGATGTTACGCAATAGGATGTGGATGCCTCTAGGATCACTTGACTGTCTGTAAGGATGAGAAGAGTTTGCTTTGTGATTTCTCTTGTAGACATTCCGTAACACACATTTACCTGGCACAGATTTGAGTTTTGAAGCACAGAAGCGAGCCTATAGTAAAATCGGTTTCTGGGGGAAGTGTCAACATCAAGATTCAATCGCACTATACCTCTGCTATTCTTCCTTTGTCAGAAAAACAAAGCATACACTAATTCCAGAGGCGAAAAGGTTTTGCTTTTTGTAACGCTTATGTTTTCTTTACACAAAAAAGATAATCACCTTTGTAAATGTGAAACAATTATACGTGTTTCTTGTAAAAAAAAGTGTAGATGAGAAAATTTTAAAAAAATAACGCACCAGAAAAATAAAATTAAAAATATCTAACCTGCTAGCCGTCACAGAAACTTTGTTTGGATTGTTGCGGTAAATTTCAAGGTCAGTTTAAGTGTTTTAAACGACGCGTGTCTGCTATTTGGCACTGTTAGATCCGGCGAAAAATGCCATATCTCAAGACACGTCTGCGAAACTTTTTTAATTGTTCAAGTTCAACCCTTGTAAAACGCAGCCCATTATTACCCAAGTTTAATTTAATTTAATTAAACTAAAACCGCGAAATTCTACAAATTAAATTGAGTTGTCACCCTTGCTGCATGGAACGCTATTGTGCGTCATTTCCAAAGACGTCGGAAGCTAACAACGTTCACGGGAAGTGAACGTCGTCTTCGGCGCTTAAATTAGCCTTTTTGTGTGCAAGGAGAAGTGGTCGAGTTGAAGGGGGCGTTTTCCGTTAAAAACGTCGCGCCTATCCTCTTTCGTATACTACCCGAAATGGGGATGCGAGTTCTTGCCCCATAAAACTCGAACCAAGACCAACTTTATTGTCGAGAAATTCGGGCTAGCGTAACTCCGACGGCGACTCATAAAAAGATTCGTCGTGCGGGTAATCTTTAAAAATTCGCGGCGATGTATCTTTCTGTTCTGTGTACTTTTCGGGGTTTATTTAGGGCGAACGAGTGAGTGTATAAGAAAAGACAGCGTGTGGAGGATAAATGAGGATACTAATGTAAGGAACATCAGCGTTCTATTGCAGAACTGTTATCTTGTGGTAGTCGTTAGGGTAGTGTATGCAATCTATCTTTAAGATGTGTATCTTGACAAGTCGTAAATAGACGTCTATCTCTCATGGCCGTGAGAAAACGTGGTATAAATGTGAAGGTCTTATGTACAAAGCAATAACTACCAAATCTTTTAAAAAAACAATAAAACGCCAATGAATTACTTACATCGTATTTAAGATGTTTAGGTTTCAGATTTTAGGTTTTAAAGTGTACACCGATTTTGCAATGTAACAATATTTACACCCACTTCAAATAATATTCCCACACTAGTTTAATTATTTCGAAAACAAAAACATGTTTTACGTGGCAAGGGTGAGGGGCGATATTATTTTTTGGAAGGTAGGTATGCCACATATCTCGACACCTCTCTAGCCATGCTATGTAATCATACCTTAAAATAAATGTCTCTTATGATTTTCCATGATCACATCTATTGTAAAGTGTATGCTCAAAAGGTTGCAGGCACTCTCCGTCGTACACTGATGAGCACATAGTAGTCCGAAACAGCAGTCTGTACTTGGGAATGCCTGTCGCTATTAATGCGGTTGCATAATCACCTGCGTTGTGTTGTACGAAAAGGTTCGCTCCAGTCAAACCTAATAATAAGAGAATGAATAAGAGAACAAAAGATAATGTCGAAATTAACACCCCTCAAAACATTATGATTCCATGCGGTCAATACTTTAACAATGTATATTTACAATCAAATATTAGTTTTGATGCCTTACAAAATTTTCCCAATATTGGTTCATCGATTATTAACGTACCGTCTATTTCCGAAGAATTGTTACTAAATTACTTGAAAAAAATCAAAAGACAGCTTTCTAGCTGGTGTTGACGGAGCTTCAAGCTTTATTATTCGTGACTGTGCTGCAATATTTATGGAGCCATTTCCTCATCTATTTAATTTGATATTAAAATCATTAGAGATACCAAAATTATGGAAAATAGCGAGAGTGTGTCCTGTCCTAAAATCTGGAAGCTCGGATGATATATGCAACTATTATGTGCAACTTTGCAAAAATCTTCGAGTTTATACTACGTGACCATATTTACAATGCAGATAAAATCTTTCTTTCACCTAGTCAACACGGATCTATAGCCAAATGTTCTACAGCTACGAACTCAGCTTGCTTTACTCAGTTTGTATCAGAAACCCTTGACAGACACAGCCAAGTAGACACAGTTTACACTGATTTTCAGAAGGCGTTTGCCCAAGATGACCACTATGTACTACTTTGGAAATTGCGGGCTATTGGGTTTTTACCTTTCCTGTTGGCGCTGATTAGATCATCTTTAATTGGGAGAGAACAATTTGTTGAATACTTCGATGTGAGATCTGAAACATTTAGTCCGACTTCTGGATTGCAACAAGGATTTAATCTTGCTCCAATTTTGTTCTTGCTGTTTGTAAATGGCATCGCCAACATTATTAATAGCGAACACTTAATATTTGCTGATGATCTGAAGATATTTCAAGAAATAAGATGGATTGAAGGCTGCTTAAACTGCAAAAAGATTTATCAGCAGTTAATGATATTGGTGTACATACAATCACTTGTAACTCAACATTAAGAAGTGTAAAACTGTGTCATATACGTACAAGTTAAATGGCGAAAATCTCCAACGTGTTCAGACTATTAAAGACTTGGGAGTAACCTTGGACAGTAAACTTTCTTTTGTCGAGCATATGAACACAACAATTGGGAGTGCTTATCGGACTTACGGTTTCACCTGTAGAATCTGCCGTGATTCTAACAACATCAGATGCCTAACACTGCTTCATTACAATCATATTAGGTCAAAACTGGAATACGCATCCTTGGTGTAGTATCCAATTTACCAAGATCATATGAATAACATTGAATCGTTCCAAAGGCGGTTTTTAAAGTACACGCTGTTTGAAATTGATGGATTTTATCCTGAAATAGGAAGATCATAACAATCGAGGGAGAGCATCCAAGACCAAAAAGAATTAAAGCAGCAAATATAGATTGATCCTTAAAAGAGAAACAAGCAGATCAAACAGAAGAAACACAAGGAAGACTTGAACCCTATTCATTATGTTTGGTTGGTGACCAGTGCCATACTAATAACAAAGAAACAAATTGCGAAATATTGAAAATGTACCAATTGTAACCAAGTTCAATTTAAATGGCCCTGATATATGTATGTATTTTCCGCTTAATGATTCCGCAAACATTCTCCAAAACTTTAAACGTTTATTTATTTCAATACTACATACTTGACATGAAACTAATTTCCAAATGGGTCACGCGAAAATTGCACCACCATCAACACCATCTAGAAATTAGTACTGTGTCTGCTGCGTGCAGCTTTCATACCCCACCTCTTTACTTACTTTAAATTAGCACCGTCGAAGAGTAAGTGGGCTGGAGTTAGTAGGACGCCCTAACAAATAAATGAACAAGGACATTAACGGTTGACTGAAATTAATAGCTGTTTTCAATGCTGGAATCTAAATATTTATTCTAACTTTCCTCATCGTCTGCATCCAGCTACCTAAAACCGTGTTGCTTTAGTTTTGGAAAAATAAGCTAGCGCAATGGTTTATGGAGTTTAACTTGAGAAAATAAAGCAAAAGACTTGTGTACTTGCAATAAAACACGTTAACCAAGTTGATTTAGGGTGCACCTGTTTGTTGATGGGTTTTATTTAAATTGCCATTAATCTGATTATGAATGCTATGGAAAGTTTCTACGTTGGTGAATTCATGTCGATTGCTCTCTATACAGATAAATATTTAGAAAAGGAGGGGGTGGATTTACTTTTATGAAATGTCAAATTGTAGTAAGTACCACAGATATCTAATTCTGGTGCTACATTGGTGTTCTACGAGGCAAAATTTAAATTTTGACAAAACTATACGCACTAAAAATTCTAGTTGTTGGCGTTACCTACTCAATAACCGTTTGTTAAAGATAGGTGAATATATATTTTAAAATACAATAAATCTTAAAATTTATTATGTGTACAAGATAAAAAGTCAATTTCAATAAAGTATACTTGAGTCTGGTAATATGATAAATAAATTCCCAAACACCTAGGTGAATTTGCATTTTAAACTATAGAAGCCTGGATCGCAATTTTATCCTGTCGGGCTGGCGAATATATTAGGTTGGGCTGGAAGCGATGCTGTTGCTTTACGGTTGGCACATAAATAATACCAGAAGCCTTAATCATAATGGTTAATCTAATGCTAATATTGCTTTCTTTTTGGGAGGGAATAATGTGGAAATGTAAAGAAAATTGGACTCTAAATGAAATTATGAATATAGAGGGTGCAGCAATAGTACGCCCGTTTTTTTATTAGTGGGGCTGTATGCTAGATAGTAATTTGATATTTTGTGGATATAATATAATATTAATTGTGCCTCTTCAGAAAATATATTGCGATATACGGGATGTTTCATAAAAAAGGTGGCACAGAAAAATTCACTTTTCATTAAATGGAACACCCTGCATATCTATAGGTTTTAAAGATCCTTAACTACACTCAATTCCTGATTATGGAAATAATCTGTTTTCTAGTTAGAACTGTTTCTGTAAAAAAATTTGAAAAATCGCAAATCCCAAAAAAGGTATTCATAAGTCCACACGCTTTCAAATTTAGCAATAAAATTTGTTGTGTGCATTAGTTGAGATTGGATTACGATGTCTCTAGATTTTTTTATTACTGGGCGTACAGGGTGGTTATCAGGAAAATATTGACTTTATAATTTCAAAATGATTTTTCTCGACCCTCTCTCTATATTATAACTAGAATTACATTCTGCATCAATCCATATTAAGTTTTCCTATACCTATTTTTGCGGTTTCTACAATAATCCAGAACAATCAAAATTCCAAAGTTTCTCATAAAGGTAATGCACCTATGAATAATATTTCTTTTATTTGTTTGTATTGGTTCTTAAATTAGGAAGAATATTTTTTAGTGACAAAAGCTTTGAGACACGTGTTGAAGATAAAAAAAAGGCACTGTTTACTTCGTTTTTATTGCTGGTTATATAAAATAATGTGTACAAGTGCTGTATGTTCAGAATATTTTCTTTTCTGTGGGAAGGGAAAGATTAAATAGTGTGTTTAAAACCAAAATTTGGAAGTCGCATTCACTTCTCTGAAGACGTTACGTAACCTTCTGGGGAAGCCGAAGGACATATCTTCTCAAAAACAAAGGTCAGGAATGTATGAGATTTCATGCGCCGACTATGATAAGGTTTATATTGGACAGGCAAGAAGAGCCATAGACACGCGGTTTAAAGAACATATCGCCCATTACCGTTGTAATAGATCAGAAAAATCGAGTGTAGCGCAACACATGATTGAAACGAATCATCGAATTACTCCTGATAATTTGAAATTATTAAGAAACGTA
>JARFOC010082433.1:0-14540 GCA_031763485.1 Osmoderma eremita
ACATATGTATGTAGGTACATATATGTAATTTATTTTACAGATAATATAGTTAAATATATGGTAATAGATATATAACGCACAATTTTTTTATAAAATTTAAAAATATGCGTTTTTATAATGGTAGTAATGAACGATGAACTGCGAACTAAGATACGTGTCTTTGAACTAGTTCGTTCGCGAACTACCCATCTCTAATCGCGAATATCTCGAGAACGGATAGAGCACAAAATGAGATATTTACAGCACAAATCAGCACAAAACGAGCATAAAACGATGGCATAATCAGATTTTGGAAATTTGAAAGTCTGGTAGCTGCGTCAAGTTAGATTGCCCACCTTTAATCGCGAATATCTCGAGAACGGAGAGAGCATAAAATGAGATCTTTACAGCACAAATCAGCACAAAACGAGCACTAAACGATGGCATAATCGCATATCGGAAATTTGAAAGTGTGGTAGCTACCTCAAGTTAGATTGCCCACCTTTGATCGCGAATATCTTGAGAACGGAAAGAGCACAAAACGAGATCTTTGCAGCACAAATCAGCACAAAACGAGCACAAAACGATGGCGTAATCAGATTTTGGAAATTTGAAAGTGTGGTAGCTATCGTCAAGTTAGATTGCCCACTTTTGATCGCGAATATCTCGAGAACGGAAAGAGCACAAAACGAGATCTTTACAGCACAAATCAGCACAAAACTAGCACAAAACGCTAGCATAGTCAAATTTTGAAAAATCAAAAGTGTGGTAGCCAACTTGACGCACCTATATTTATATATATGTGATACGCGTATTTGGGAGCAGAGCGGAGCAATTACCTGAAATATGATTCGATGTTGTTATCTCTATATTGTCGTAAATATATATCTGGATGTGTGTGTCATCCGCATATACGTTACCTGGAAACGCGCTATTCCGCGGTCTATACGCGTACACGCAACGACCGGAGTGATATGTTGTTTGTTTACCGGATGGGAATATATAGGGTAATAAAATATCAACAACAGCTGAATTGATTTCACGCGATGTGCACATACGTTTGTACATCAAATGTGTGATTGGGATTGATAATGACGATTTCACGTGAGGGATGATGAACCTGTTTTTACAAAGACATTGTAAAATGGTGTGAAGATCATCGTAAATTTGTGTTACAAAGTTCGTAAAGCAGGGGTTCGCATTATAATAAAATTATTTTGTAACAATGTTTGTAACAAAGAAAACTGTAAATATAAATAATAGTAATAATAATAATAATAATAATAATAATAATAATAATAATAATAATAATAATAATGAGAGGAAGAGGGCTAACCAACTTGGAAGATTCATACAAAATAGCAACAGCAGGGACTTGAAACGTACACAGAGTTAAAGAAAGACAAATACATACAACAATTGAGAAAGTGGTAAGAAAGTGGAGGTAAGTTAGCAACCACAAAGGCCACAAAGATCATCAACAGCCTGCAAGCCGACAAAGACAAAATAATTAACGACAATAAAACCGACATTGAAACAGAAATAATAAAAAACTAAAAATAAAGTGTAAAAGTGCACTACAGGCACAGCAAGAAGAACGGTGGCTGAGGAAAGACCTACACGGACAGTATGGACGAGACGTCAAGAAAGAAAAAGTACATAGAGCACAAACCTTCTCGTGACTAACAACTGGACGCATTAAGGGAGAAACAGAATCGTTAATTACTGCAGCACAAGATCAGGCGATGGCAACAAATTACATAAGAAAATACATTATGAAAATCGATATTGACCCCAGATGCCACCTTTATAAAGAACAAGACGAGACAATTCACCACCTGATAGCCGGATGCCCAATTTTGGCAAAGAAAGAGTACCTAGAACGTCACAACATATGTCTGATTCTGCATTATAACATCTGCGAATATTACAACTTTAGAGTAGCAGAAAAATGGTATTTGCATACGCCGGATAAAGTGACGGATAACGAAAACGTGACTATCCTATGGGACACACAAATCCACACAGACCGGCATATATCGGGCAATAAGCCTGATATAGTAATTAAAGAAAAAAAACCAACATCTGTTATCTGATGTAGCAGTACCATTGGACAATAATGTCACACAAAAAGAGGCAGAGAAGAGATTAGAGTATAAAGATCTTCAGGTGTAAGTAAAAAGGATGTGGTATATGAAAACGCATGTAATACCAATAATTATAGGGGCCACAGGAACAGTTGACAAAAATCTCCGCATAATACCAGGGAATGATAATCAGAAAAGTTCTTTGACAGACTGTCATCTGTACTTAGGATCAAGGTTTGATCACGACAGATGAGTAACACCGGCTGGAGATGTACACGCCGAGACAAAGAAGAAATAATAATAATAATAATTAGTTAATGGCGGAGTTAGCGGCGACCTTGACATCGCACTCTGCAAGTTGAGGTTTATTGACGCAAGAACCTGCCAGAAGATCGTGGTGGAGATGTAGAAGGCAGTCATCCTGGGTTCTTTGCACCTTCTGCGCTTTCACGAGGCCGGCTAGCCTCGGATGGGAGATGGGATGGGGGAGCACCACCGGTGTCGTGTATTCGCGAGCTGCCCGCCACCACACCTTTCCGACCTCCTGTCCAATTTCTAATTTAATATATGTCTTGCAATTGCAATATTTAATAAAGATAAAAGGTCATCCAGGCGTTGGCCCTGATTCGTCCGACTCAGGTCGGGCTGGGGTAGGAGACAAACAGGACAGGTTGAGCGGAGGAGGAGGTTTAAAAAAAATAATTTAATAAATTGTATAATACTCCAATTCATAAATAAATGTTCGAAATATAAATTATGTTAATGTTGAGTAATAATACATAAAATTATTGCCTTCTTCACTGATTCTTAAATAAAAAAAGAGTGTTTTTTATATTTTACTGTTTTCCTCAAAATATGCATTTTAACTGTCAGAAACCCAAATAGTGGAACTGGAAGTAATAATGTACTGCTAATTCGACCATTTGGCAACCGTATATCGAATTCTCATAAGCTCTGTACTGTATTCGGAGGTTGAGACGATCTATAGTGCTAAATATCTGATACGGTTAATTGACTACAAAGTTATCTATACATGAAGAGGCAGCAGGGCTTACACGCGTAGGGGCGTCATTAGTTATATTTAGATTATCAGAAGAAATTATATCCATAAATTGATGACGGGCAGGAGTATCCGCCCAAGAATTAATATTAAAATCACCTCCAATTATAACAAATCTGTTCATTTTGAGAATGAGGTATAAAAGCTTACTTAAAGTATTTATAAAGTTATTCGAAACACCATTTGGAGCTCTATACAACGCTGTAATTATTATATTTACATTAGTAACCAACTCACATTCACATATTTCTATAATATTAATAATTGATAATTTTACATCATCTCTTTGCTTTGTTTTCATACGAGTATGAGCAAATATGGCGGTTCCGACATGGCGATTTAAAGGTTGACAAAACAAGAGATTAACGTATAGTTACTTATAAAAATATGTTGTATTTACATCCTTAGTCCATTTAAAAGCATCTTCAATTTTAATGCTGTTTAAGATTTTCCGAATAAACAACTAAAATTTAAGATAAGGCCTTATCACGAACTCATGGCATACAATTTCCTGAGAGTCAAAAAGGAAGCTCCAAAATTATACCAGGTTTTGTTACGTTCAGATAAAAGTAAAAACAATTCGTTCGTAAAAACATGTTGATATTAACTAACTTATTGGACGCACAGATATTCTGTAACACCGTTCACGTAATATTATGACATAGACAAGTTATGTACTAACGTAACAAAACAAATTCGCATTCGAGACGATGCAAAATAAATTCAGCGACTGGCAATTCTATACATTCGAGTCAGTGGCTGCAAATACATATATACGTGTGTTTGTATCTTAGTCGTCGTAGCTAGACTAGATCAGAGATTGTGGCATAGATTCGACGTCCATATTATCTGCACAATAAGTAAAATAGAATTCTTGGAAACTTCTAACGTCAACCAACACAGGGAAAGCTGATATTTCACCGAAACTACACATATCTATATGTATGAGCATCTTTGTTGTTGCCAGATGCGACGTAGCGTATTTTCTGAAACATATACACGCAAAGCTACAACGCTTATATACTAGCGGATTGAAATTCATTCGTGTTATGGCGTTTTGTCCTTTCAGAAACATGTTTATTCATGAAAATCCCCGTGCTTAAGGGAGATTTGTGCGGAACTCTATATTTCTGAGTTAATATACGTTCGTACAGTGTTGCTATGATAGTCTGGACCATTCGCTAAATTAGGTAATAAATCATATTGAGGTTCGGCGAAATGTTTTTGCTATTCTTTTGTTCTGCTAATACCGAAATCGTGCTGGAATTCGTTGAGAAGATTAACCTTGTCTTAGATTATAACATGATTTATTTTAGTTCTTCTTAATTTCTCCTTGTTCGTGACGTACGAAGTGTGACAATATAATTCTAGAAATGAGACGTCACCCGTGACCCAATTGTATCGATATCAAATTTGTTTTGTGTTTGTACATGTCTAAGGTAGCGGTGTGTAAATCTGATAGGGCTAATTGTTAACTATTCGGAAGACAATATATATCCACGCGTACACTTTAGAGTAAAAATGGGTGATCCGAATTTAGACCAACGTTTTAATGTAAAATTTTGTGTGAAAATCAGCAAATCTGTTACTGAAATATTATGAGTGTTGTAAGTGGCATATACTATGAAAAAGTCGAGTGCATTTAATGACGTAAGATGTTCAAAGGTGGGCGAGAAGATCTGACGGATGATCCCGGAAGCGGGCAGCCAAAAACAACAACTTTATATTAACAGAACAGAAACGAAAAACCGGAAGTGCGTCAAATCGAAATCGGATCGTTTCGTCAGTTGAGTCATAACTCAACTCCTAGGGCCAGCACGATGTTCTAATCAAATACAGGCATGATCAGCTTACCTGTCGCGAGATTCATCATATAATAAACAGAATCGAAAAACCGGAAGTGCGTCAAATCGCAATCGGATCGTTTCGTCAGTTGCGAAATAGCGACCCCTCATAACGCGACTCCTAGGGCCAGCACGATGTTCCAATCAAGCACACGCATGATCAGCTTACCTGTCGCGAGATTCATCATATAATGAACAGAATCGAAAAACCGGAAGTGCTTCAAATCACATTCGGATCGTTTCGTCAGTTGCGAAATAGCGAGCCCTCATAACTCGACTCCTAGGACCAGCACGATGTTCAAATCAAGTACACACATGATCAGCTTACCTCTCGCGAGATTCATCTTATAATGAACAGAATCGAAAAACCGGAAGTGTGTCAAATCGCAATCGGATCGTTTCGTCAGTTGCGAAATAGCGACCCCTCATAATTCGACTCCTAGGATTAATTAATACCTTATGTACGGCAACATTTTTAGCAATGTTCGGACAGGGATTTAATATAATTCTCCAGTGTTCTTGATACCACTGATTATGATATTCTTCTGAGGAGGCTTGACATTCTTGGATTATTTATCATATACTCCCGTCGAACTTCGGAAATCGTATTTAACAAATCGATTGAATTTACTTTAATACTTTTCGATCTTCTGAGTTTTGTTCTACGTCTGGTGTTCTTCAAGGTTGTCTCAGGTCACTTTTGTTTATAATATGTACTTACTTATCCGAAATCTCTTTCACCGTTGGTGTAGAGGTTACAAATTTTCTCCATTTGCTTCTGTCTCTTGCCACGTGTTTCACTTGAGTCCAGTCCATTCCTCGTTTTTCAAGTTCTCTGCTATCTCCACGTTCCATTTTCTTCTTGGCTGCTCTATCTTCGTTTACTGTCTGCTTCTGCTTCGCATCTTTACTGTACCAAACAATCTTAGTGGTTGTTATTCGATTCTTTGAACCACTCTTACTATATTCACCTCGCTTCTTATTTTGGTCGTTTTTTATTATGTCTAGTTTTGGCACTCCTGCAATTTGTCTTAGTATTTTCATTTGATGTTATTTTTTAATTTAATGTTTGAGTTTTCAAACCTGGAGTTTGAGTTGTATAGTGAAATTAATTTGTGAACTCTGCTTGCTATCTCCTCGATTATTCTTCCGTCTGGTCTTGCCATCCTTCCTAGGGATTTCAACCTATTTACACTCCTTACTTCTTCTTATATTTGCAGTTGCATTTCTTCTTTATTCGGTATTTTCATAATTTCGTTCTTCTGTGTATTTATCTGTAGTTCATATTTCCGCTTCTGTTTCCTCCATTTTTCTATTTTGATTTGTAATTCTGTTTTTGCTTTTGTAAATATTAGCAGGTCATCTGCATACATCAACTCTTTTATGTATACCGGTTTGAGCTTGTTGAGCCGTATATGTGTTCCTCCACCATATTTGTTTACTTTTTTTGGATATCTCGTCGATGACTGTTATGAAAAGTAGGGGGCTCAACACCCCACCCTGTCTAACATCTCTGTTTGTTACAAAACTTTGTGTTTTCTCCCACTTATACTTACTACATCCCGTAGATGCCTTTCATCATATTGATTAACGTTTTGCTGAGTCTCTTTTTATATAAAATTTTCGATATTTCATTTGTTTGTTGCTGTTACTTTATTCGCGATTTATCTCAGCATAAATATCCATCCAGGGTATGCCTGAATGTTGCTTGGGAATCGCTTAGAGTTGTTTCTATTGTTTGCTGTAGTCTATTTTGTATTATACGTTCGTATATCTTATATGTCGTGCGAAGTAGTGTTATACTT
Source organism: Osmoderma eremita (assembly GCA_031763485.1). Lineage (NCBI taxonomy): Eukaryota > Metazoa > Arthropoda > Insecta > Coleoptera > Scarabaeidae > Osmoderma > Osmoderma eremita. The sequence goes on from JARFOC010082433.1 coordinate 6,776, forward strand.
CTGTAATTTTTGCAATTGTTGTAACTTCCTTTTTTATGTATCGGAGTTATCATTCACGCATCCCTGGGGTGTTGTTTGTGTAGCCTATGCTAGATGTAGTAATATGATCTCTACAGTTCCCATGTACCTGATTATTTCCATCTTTGCCTGGTTCAATCTTTTCAACACCTTCTATTTCGGTTTCTTCCGTTTGGTCTACTGCATGTTTTGCTGGTAGTAGCTCTGATATTTTACTTTCATGCGTAATAATCTTCGATTAGTTGTATTTTACCTTTTTCAGGGGATTTCTCTGATTCCCTTTAGTATGCTGTACAACATCCTCTCTCCAAATTCCTCCCATGACTTTGCCTTAGCACCTTTGACCTTAGTTTTCTCTTTCTCTCGTTGTTTTTTATTTATTTTGTAGTCATCTGGACTCTTATGAGTGCTTCGTTATTTCTTCCACAGTTACTTTTTCTTTTGTATTTATTTGTTAGTTTTCTTTTGTAGGCTCATGCGTTAAGTCGTCTTGTCTTTTCTTGATGCATATTCCTGTTTTTTTGTTAATACTTTTCTGCATTTCTCTACTTCCCAGTTTATAAGTCCTAATATTAGTATAGTCGATTTTCTTTTTGCCCTTTTTAATTTTCTCGCGTTACCAATGTGGGGATATGATATAGGAAGCGATCATTTGTTGGTAAGTGATCGCTTCCTATATCATATCCCCTTTTAACCCGTATATCTTTCCTTACTTTTACATTATTTTTCTTTTATAATATACATAAATTATTTATTAGGGGATCTTGCATGTAAAGCATTAGCTTACGCAGGTGTATTATGAATATGAATATAGAAGTAACTTTTTGATAACCGCCCAAGTTTTATGTGTAAGTTAGCAAATCATGATTGTTATATCTTCCATGATCCGGTGTAGTCTACCGATATTATGTATTTTCTACAAGTTTCGTTAATTATTAATCTACCATCGTGAATCTATTATGGTAGTCTAGTTGCTGTGAAATATGGTAGGCCATGTTTAATAACTGAATGTGATTGATATTCATAGCTCAATGTTATCCACCTTTATCAGTTGTCAAAATTTACAAATGTCAAAATAACAGTTATTTAAGATAGATAAGTTACGAGACAGATAGATAAGTTACGAGACCCACTGAGATTCTGTGATTATATTTCGAGACACACAGTATAAATATTTGAAGTTTACCTTTAAGTTTACAAGAAGCAAGATGAGCTATCTACTAAAATACAGTTATGTGAATGTACGATTCTGTGTATTATATTCTTTATATCGTCCTATAGTTCGTTATCTGTTGGACAAATGAACGTAGATTATTATGATTGTTATATATTAGCGTTGTATATACAGACGCACAAGATGGGTACTTTGAAGGGTTCAGTAACCAGTAGTGTACATAGTTTCAGGTGTATTGCTTTTAAAGGTATATTCTGAGAATTAAATTGTCCCATCAATGGTCGAGAAGGAAAAAGGAACTCTATTTAATTTGATTTTACCTCCAGATAGTTAAGTATCCATAAACCTTTGAGAATAATTTGCGTAAAGGAAGTGAAAAGATAGCTAGTGCTATTTGCACGATTTTCAATCTAAACGTATGGATTTTCTTCCTCAAGTATCCTTAGAAATCTAATTTCGCGGACTATGCAAGAGATGCAGATATTTGCAGACGAGGACGGTTTAAATTTTCACCAGACCATCGCGGTCGCTACCCATTGCATACTATTACAAGACTCCATCACTTCGAGGCACTAGATACGAAGTATATACTTAGATACAGGAGAAGTGTTTCCATTTTCTTCCCGATTAAAACCAGATCTAATAGATGTGTATACAGCTTGGAGTGTGTGGCAGAGAAATATCCATACATAATTAAATAGATCTCCTATATTCACCGGTAGGTACGCGTTTCTTGCAGAATAGACAGAATACTGCGGCATAGCGTTAAAAATAGACGAGGCCGAATGTTAAAATCGATGCGGGGAAACTGTTTACCTATTCCGTTTTAAATACTGAATATATCGGAAATTATATCCCCAGCTTAAATTAGTCTAATCCATAATGGAATTACACGTTTTGTTTTAAATTTGAATACGTAAATACGGCGTATAAAATATGCACGCACGAGAGATCGTGCTTGCGTGAGCGAGTAGCACAGTCGTTCCGAGCTCCGGAAATGAGTCGTCCAGATTGCCGGATCCGGAATGTCGCGTACGGTTTCCAGAGGACGGGAATTCCGGTATTTCTTTTTGCTCAATTAGCGCGGAAACTATGCGCATTTCACTCGCATAGTCGACTTTGTGAGAGGACACGAAGATGATGCGTTTTTAACTGTTCCTTTTGATAATGGAGTTTTCTTTTTCCACGTTTTTCGCTTACCTACACGTATGTGGTAACATTGTTTGTGCTACGTTTGAGGTTTGTTTTTCTATGCAAAGACTTTTTTATTCTTCTCTGTATGCTTGGCAGTATTATATTTCTGTTTTTCCTTTGACACTTGGTGTTTAGTTAGAGGTCATTTATCTGTTTTGTATCTATACATATGCAATGCGAGGGATGCGTTTTATATTTCGGGAATAGAGAACAGAAACTAAAATTAATCATAGTACATGGCTTTATTGTTTTTCAAAATATTCTCCATGAAGATCAATACACTTTTGCATGCGCTTGAACCAGTTTTTGAAGCACTTTTTTCACTCAGATTCAGGTATTTCCAAAATGTGCATTTTGAAAGCATCAACCGCTTCTTTCGCCGTCGAAAAACGTTGACCACGTAATTTTTGTTTGATGTGTGGAAACAAAAAGAAGTTATTGCGGGCCAAATCAGGATTGTACGGCGGATGACCCATCAATTCAACTTTTGCAGTTGCCAAAAACTTTCTTGTTTGAGCTGATGTGTCAGAGCTCGCATTGTCCTGACGGAGAATGATCCGTCTTCTGCGGTTGATTTCCCTTATTTTTCCGAATACTTCTGGCAAACAAATGGTTGTGTACCATTCAGAATTGACCGTCCGACGTTGCACCAGATACAGTTACCACATGTCCGATTTTTCCGAAGAAATAGGCGACCATTTGCTTCGAAGTGCTTCGTGCGCGAACAACTTTTGTTGGATTTGGCTCATCTTGACAGATCGATACAGTCGACTGCTGTTTACTTTCGTGCTTATTGGTATAGATATATTATTCATCACCTGTTACGATGTCATAGACATGTTTTGAAGTACCGTGATGGTATTTTTGGAGCATTTCGTTCGACCAATCCACAAAACCCTTTTTTTGATCGATTGTCAAATTATGTGGAATTCAACGCGAAAAAAAATTTTTGACGGCCAAATGTTGATGAAATATTGAATGTATGCTGGTCCCACTAATAAACAAGGATACCTCAATCTTACGATACGTAACATATCGATCTTGCAGTATGGGTACACGCACAGCATCAATGATTTTCGGAACAACAACTCATTTTGGACAGGCTTCACGAAATTTTTCAGTGAGTGAAGCACGGCCACGATCGACTTTGGCGTACCACCGGTTTACACTAGTTTCTCATGGTGCTTCATCGCCAAATGCCGTATTAAGTTCATCGATGCATTGTTGTTGGGATAATCCACGTCTAAGTTTTTAAAGAATAATGACACGAAAATGTTCACGAGTTAATTTCATTTTGTGAGCCACTGTAAGCAACACAAATATCGCTTGTACGTCAAAATATTCTGAGTAAGTACACTGTCAAAAAGGCCGAAATTTACGATACAGGCGTCAGTTGTCAGGTGGCAGCACCTGGAACGCCTATTCCCGAAATATAGTAGACAGCCCTCGTACAGGGTGTACAAAATGTAATGTAAAGTCTTAATCAATCTGGTTTTGTATTTTTATTAAAGATTCAAAATAGATGTCGCAGATGATAACCTAAGCTACAAATCAATTGTACTTTTGAATATACATACATATATTCCACACCATGTGAAATATTACCTATTCATCATTGCAAACTTTGTTATAGTTCAAGTTACTATCGATTAATTAATGAAATAGGTGATTTGAGATCCTTCTGGTGAAATGTCATTCATACACGTAATGTTGCCGCTGTAAATTGTAGTAGGTAGAAATTCAGTTAGCATTTCCTTATATTTAACCAAATTGAACATCTATCATTGCACACAAAAAATTGAAGATTCAGTGGCTTTGTTCACCAGTTTCATGATGGGATTAACTCGATATTAACTTAGACAGTTTCATGAAGAGATGATGTTTTTCTTCAACTGATGACAATCTTATCACTGATGACTGATGACAATCTGAGTTAATACGATATCGTTTTCTTAAATATATGTTATTATTTTCAAAATGTATTAATTAATGTTACATTTTGGCAAAAATTTTTCAGTTCCAATGAGGTTATCGCAATGAGTTTATTATTCTAATTTATTTATAATGTTCATGTTCTTATAGTGTTCACCAAGTTGTAATTTCGCTTAAGAAGATCATGTGATGATGTAGCAATGGAATCTTGTGTATTGTGACCCCCTTTAAGCCTCTAAATCCATACGACGTAGATGGCAGCCGGAAGGATAAGATTTCTATACGTGAGGTCCCGTTTAGTTTCCAATCAAGATCACTCCACGGAGCTTGACTTCTGATTGCGAACCAATATTCTTTGCTGTCAACATTAGATTTTGTGTTTATACGCCCTACTTCTTTCTGCATCCTTTCAAATATTATTTACTTCTGAACGTTGGACGTAGAACGTAGGGTGTAGAACGTAGAACATAGGACGTAGGAAGAAGGACTTTGGAACAACCATGTGCTGGTGTTTGATGCATAGAAACTACGCCTAATGTTTCGTTCCAAGCATCATTTGTATTTTGCTATTCCTAATTGAATAAAACAAATCGTATGCATGTTGATATAAGCACCCGTTCTCTAGATATAGCATTTTTCCGTTCATTGTCACTTTGGCACCACTGCGTGGCATCCCATCATGAAACAATCTACCTTACACAAACTTGCAACAGAGATTTGCACCCACCGATTCCAACGCAGTACGTTTTATTATCCCAAACAGCCGCGTTTCCGAACTATAATATCACAGGTGCTCCGTACAGTCAACGCGGCTTTCATCGGATCAATACTACCGTCTGCGAGCGTCGGACTCCAACGAAAGCTCTCAGCTCCCATAGCACATACGGCGAGGAAGGAAGATCCCCGGCCACCTAAACTCCTGCGGAGTTTAAGGAAAGTGCTTACAGTTCCAGTCTCCTGCGACGAAGAGTGTGGAGGAAGAGGGGGCGAGGAGAGATAAGGGAAAACTTAGGAAGGCGGGCGCCCGGACCGGATCATTCGGTAGCTCTCAAAATGATGGTGTTGTAAAAAGAAAAAAGGGAAAAAATGAAAAATCTCAGATGCAATTTCACCTTAGCTATCGACGCGGCGCGTGTCGAGGCTGTTTCCGAAGTTAATTAAGGGGATGGAATTAAATTAGAATTAGCGACGGTGTTTTGATTCAGGGCTGGCGATGCGTTGTTTTAATTAGGGAGGAACTGGCTGACGTTGAAATATGCCAGAAAGTTGTTTAAGTTATGAGGGAAATATTGTATTACACCAGAGAACTGAAGTTACGTCTGTTATATTGACATGATATTTGAACGTTCTTTATTTTTTACTTAAACTGGTATCAGAGTTCTTCGAAATTAGTCTATAGATTTGAAAATGCACAACCACGGAAGCGGATAAAACATGCACCACACAGAACCATTCGACTCGACAATGATTCATTTTGACGATTTCCGTTGACGATGACAACCGTGAACATTTGAATGATAATAAAGTAATTGTATTTAATCAAATTCAGTTCGAATAAAGCTAATAGGCTCCATCCACTTGTGCTTCTTGGTATAAATAAAACTCTTCAGTGGTCGCGTGTGTGTTACTGAGAAATATGCTTTTTGTAGGATTATTGTCTTCCATAACATTTGCAGGTGGATATGCGTATGGTTACACTCACCGTGTAACAGAAAACAATTATTTTTTTCTAAAATATTATTTTATGTTTCCTAACTAGTTATTTAGGATAAGTTTAAAAATTGTTTTCCTTTAGATTTTAGCCGACATCTGCGATGCTTTCATACATTTTTCCATGAAATAAGAAATGAACGGATTAAGATTTATTTTTGGAAATACCGACAACACGAGTACGTTATCACTTTAACTGCCCCTTGCAACAAACATCCTTGATTAGGTAGACAGAAAAAACCCTCTTCGTGCGCTGCATACAAAAGATATGCATTTAATTACTCGAATTCTAAATTATATTTAATCCCTCTATTATTAAATACAGTTGTGTTAGAAATCATTTTAATCCGTATTACTTTGCTAATTCTCTAAACGAATGAATACGTAGTTAAGGTGCGATTCAAACAAAGTAAAGTTTTGTTTTCGTACAATATTTTTAAATGAGTATTTGAATACTTCGCCAGTCTAGGTAATATTGCAACTCTTCTTCGGGAGAAAATTCCCAAAGCAAGTTCAGTTGTTGTCGCTAATTCGCGACAATAAGTTGATATTCGTCTGACCAGGACTGGACAACGGTACGTTCTCGTCCCGCGGACATAACTGAGTTCCTTTCCGTCCGCCCAGGATACACAATGTTCGTCTCCGTCCGACCGCGACAAGACAACATCTCGTCTTCGTCCGACCAAGACAAGAACCGGAGCTCTTCCTCTCCGTCCGTCCAGAACAGAACATACCATTCGTCTATGTCCGATCCCGACAAGATAGTGATGTTTTTGTCACCTTCAACTTCACCGCTTCGAAATTTTAAGTTTTTCTTTAAATCAACATCAGAGCCGCGACTAACTTGCGCGGTACAGCAATTAATCCGCTTTATTCGTTCATACAGTTTATTAATTATTTATTTCAATTTTTAATTCATTACGTTCTTTTTTGAATAAATTTACTTTTTAGGGGACACTTCTGTTGTTTTACTTTGTTTAGTTACAAGATTCCTCAACGTGTGTTTACCAATTACATTATAAATGATTATTTGATGTTAGGCCTATTTTATCGCGTTTGTATTGCATTTCACACGTAACTAATCATAATTCAAACCGAAACTTAATTGAAACACTTAAACAAAATATCATTCCGCCTCAAACAACTTCCATCCCCAATAATTTGTAATAGTATTTAGTGGACACTATTAGATGTCTGAGAAGCATACTAGGAATATAGCAGGCCAAAGGAATTTCTAATATAGAACTATGACGAAAAACTGGACAAGAAGAAATAAACTAAGAAATTAAGAGAAGATAATTTAAATGGTGAATACATACACTACGATAACCTGCTCTGTCAACATGCCCGCACATAAAGTGTTATTATGGAACCAACAATTTTTTTAAATAAAAACATAGGTCAAAGCTAAATGATCTTAAAGATACAAAATATATGGTTCATACATGAAACAAGATATGGGTCCATTTGCCTTAGTTACCCAATTATAAACCTCAAAAAATTTGTAATCATTAGTGGGTTGTGATAAAAAAAAAGTCGGCTGTGCATTGATTTCCAACGGAAGAATATGCAGATAAAATATTTTTGTAAATTGGTTTTGTGATGAAAATGCTAGAGCAGTAGTCAGGGAATACCAGCTCAGGTATCCAAACACACATCAACCTTGTAATGGAACGGTAAAATTCAAAATATTTTTTATTTAAACAGAAAGTAAGGTTCGTGCAGTTTTGGGAAAGT
>JARFOC010082444.1:0-14539 GCA_031763485.1 Osmoderma eremita
GAGAGACGTGCAGTGAAGATAAATTCAGGAATAAGTGCTCCGAAAATATCTGCACAGGTAGAATTAGACACTGGAAAGAAGGTACATCCAGAAAATATAAGAAGAATTTTACGAAAATCCGGATACAACGGAAGAGTACCGCGAAAAAAACTTTTTATTAGTGATGTAAACCGCAAACGAAGGTTACGGTTTGTTAAATAATATGAAAACAGAAATCTGGATTTTTGGAAAACTGTATTGTTTCCAGATGAAATCAAATTTAATATATTTGGTTGTGATGGCAGAGGAAAAATATGGAGACCGCCACGGACAGAGCTCGATTTAAAAAAATTTCTTCCAACGGTAAAACACGGTGGTGGATCCGTGATGGTCTGGGGATCTATGGCGGCCGCTGGCGTGGGCAGTTTAGTTTTTATCAACGAACCAATGGATCGTTGGGTATACTTAAATATATTGAAGCAATATTTACGAATAGATGCAGAAAAATTATCATTGGGAGAGCAGTGGATCTTCCAATAAGGCCAAGATCCGAAACATACTGCTCATATTGTTAAAGAATGGTTATTATACGACGTACCCAAGCAACTGCATTCACCACCCCAGTCACCGGATTTAAATCCGATCGAGCATGTTTGCGATTGAGATCCGCAGATATGACATCGCTGCTTGCCGGCTTTCAGGTTTAGAAATGGCCAGCGCTATATATACATACAAACGTATAACCTGCTAACACCAGATTTTGTAACTATAGTTCCTGGTATGCGGCTGTTATTCCACGTATGTTCATGGGTTTTATAAAATATGTTAAATTGCTTTCGAACTGGATCGATTCCCGGCAAAGCAGGAAATTAACGGCGCCCGAAAGAAAATTACGGGTAAAGTCATGCGAACCTATTAGCGCCGGACACGATAATATCTTCACGCAATTAATATAATTTAGAAGCGGGAATTACATTCATATCAACCGCAATTCGTGTATAATAGACCATGTACATATGTATGGCAGGTAGTACAGCAAATTACTCATACTCATTTATTATAAATATATGCAGTCGAATTAATGTACATATAATATAATGAGTTTCTATATTTATAAATAGCAAGGTATATACTTTATATGTTATATCGATTAGAGCCATGAGACTCAATAATCGATCAATCACCAGCTATTACCAGAATAGAATTTATTATTAATAAATACCTGAAAGGTATCCAGGATAATTTATTTGTCATTGCATCGAATGCTATTTCAATTAAATCAATCAATTTATGGACTGAGAATATTCCATATTACTTGATGCCAACTACAGATACGTACATATGTATGTACATACATCTAAGCAATTGGCGGGATTGCAGTTAATAATTTCTACAAACATTGCGAAAACGTGACCAAATTATATTTAGTAATTACATAGAAATATAGACCTTACTACGTATCGCTTACATTGATGAATTTATATCGTTTTCAAGTGACAGAGATATGTAATTGAATATATAATTTTATCAGTGTTTGATAACAAAAAGATTAAAGTTATTAAGACCAAGATAATTAAATAATCTTGGAATATATTGCTTTACAATTTTTCTTCCAAAACACCATCACTTAGTACATATAAATATCCAGTGAAAAATGATTTTGTACTTACGTATTTCAGAAGCTTAGATATACATGCGAAGTTCGACTTACCTAAAACAAAAGAAAAACAATTAATAGATGGCATAAGCAACCAACAGAACAAAGAAGTTGTATAAAGACTTTGTAAAAGCTACAATATACAGTATTACAACGCCTAGTGTGGTAATAGAGAGGATTCGTGAGACGCTAAAGCGAACGCAGTTAGTCGATGCGGATGCATGTAAATCATGATTTGCATTTCCAAATAGTCGCATTGCATATAGTGTTTTACTTCTTGGCATAGAAAGAAAGTACAATAAAATATGATTGTGATTAAATCAAATATATGTGCACTTGATATGAACTCAATAATAGTATGTGAAATAGAAAAATTTATAATATGAAATAGATATGAACGAAAAATTAACATTTGCTGTTAAGAATATCAAAATGCAACAAACAAAATTCGAAAAGCTTCTGAATAAATAAATAAAAAATGAATATTCTTGATTCAGTAATAAAATAGTAAGATCTTCTACATCATAATAAAAATTTGAAAGTTTTTTAAATCAAAATAAAATTAAGAGATCAAAAAGCGTGTCGAAGTTGCTTATAAAACAAAAATTAATAAAAATTCACATTAAATATTTGAATACCTCGGGAGTGATTGATAATAAGTAATTCGTAATTTTCTCACATAATCGTCTAAATTATTGCCTCCCTCTTCTTAGAATCCGTAAATTCGGAACTTTACATAGCCCGACAAAAATAAATGATTTGGTGCCAGATCAAGAGATCTGGCAGGCAATTGAATTACGCCGCGTTTCTAAATGATTCGGTAGGATTATGAGATCTACGTAAAAAAAAATGTAGATTCGTCTGAGAATGAAATATTTGAAATAAAACGTACAATTCGCGCGCATTTCTCAACTATGTCACGTCAGAACTGGCACCCGGTCGTAGTTGTCGCGTGGAAAAATCTCATTAATCTTTTGAAGTGCAAGTTACTTCTTTATAAACCTGCTTAAAGTTTCTCGTGATATAAGTAGATCCGCTCCTATTTGTGCAGTTGCCCGGGCATAGTTATTTTCAATACAATTCTCAATACAATGTTGCGGTTGGTATGTTCGTATCTGAGGAAGTAGTGGCGTATATTAGGGCCTCATTTAACTGCGGGTGGAGATCTTATAGCCAGCGTTTTCATTGAAAGCACCTGTCATATTTTAAGCGAGCCAATGTCGATAATCATCAACTTAGCCATCAAGACCTGTACTTTCTCGGATAAGTGGAAACGAACTGGAATAGTCCCTGTTTTCAAGAAGGGAGATCTTTCGGAAATCAAGAACTACCGGCCAATTTCAATATTAAATAATTTTGCATAAGTCTTTGAACAGTTTTTACATTCCACGATTTATTGTAAAGTACAACAACTTATTTTGTCACAACAACACGGCTTTATGACTGGACGGTCTACTGTGACTAACCTAGCTACGTTTACACAGTGAATTATGGACAGGCAGGGAGAAGTGGATACAGTCTACACGGATTTTTCACATGCATTTGATACTTTGGATCACAAACTCTTACTACATAAATTAGATTTCGTTGGTTTTTCTCCCAATTTATATTTGTTGATTCAATCTTACTTAACTAACAGAATTAACTGCGTATTCTATAATGGGTTTCATTCATCTGAATTTGAATCAGCAAATGGTGTTCCACAGGGCTCCAATCTTGGGCCGTTACTTTTCAATATTAATGACCTAGAATCCCTTAATTGCTCCGTTTTGGCGTACGCCGACGATGTTAAATTTTTCTGCGGTGTATCTGGTCCTGATGACGCAAATATCTTGCAACAAAATATCAACATTTTATTCGAGTGGTCTGCAACTAATAACTTGGTATTAAACATTGATAAACGCTACACCGTATCATTTACTAGAAAAACTAAACCACATAACTTCACCTACACCATTGCTGACGGTATTCTGAATAAGTTAAATATCATTAAAGATTTGGGAGTTACGTTCGACGCTGATTTGTCCTTTTCATCACATATTGAGAATGTGTGCTTATCTGCATCTAAAATGCTTGGTTTCCTCATTAGAACGTCTAGATAATTTAAAGATATCACGCTTTTGAAGTCTTTATTCTTTGCTTTTGTTTCACCTAAATTTGAGTATGCATCAATTATATGGTTCCCTTATTACACCTCTCAACACCTTCCATTTGAACGAATTCTGCGTCGTTTTTTGAGATTTCTCTCATTCAGAGTAAATGGAACTTATCCTGATTGGTTTACTTTCTATGAAGAGCTGCTTAATTTACATCAAATGCGCCCTCCTCTAAGCCACCGATGTAATACTCACAGTGCTCGCTTTTTGTACAAGCTAATAAATAATAAAATCGATTGTCCTTTCTTACTATCAGCTATAAGCTTCAACGTTCCACGACTTGTCGCTCGTCATTCTGTTATCTTCAACATGCCAACACCAAGAACTAATCTATTACTTAGGGCGCCACTGTACCACATGACACGAAATGCGGAAGTCTACCACGAAGACATTTTTCTTGGGAGCATTGCACAGTAACATTATTTTTTCTCTTTTTCTCTTTGTCTGACGATATCTATATATACTTTTTCTTTATATGTATTCACATATTATATTACATGTATATCTTTGTCCTGTTATTGGGGTTACCTGTTGGGCAAATAAATGCTTATTATTATTATTATTTATTATTATTGTTACCCTTTAAGTGGGTATTATCGCACTAGGCGGTGTAATACTGTATATGCATGTATAACAGATTATAAAAGGCTTTAATTTAAACAGGCTTCTTCAAAAGTCGGCATTTCTAATTCTTCTATAAACATTAACTTAAAAAATTACTCTCTTACATACAGAAGTTGCATTACAATCCATGCATTACATCAGAAGGTAATTTACCCTATTTTCTATTTCTTTTATTACATCGTCTCTCTCTTTTATCGTCTTTTATCATCCACCAAAAATTCATCATTATATATAAATCAGACGCTACGTAGAACTTTCATGCATATCATCCCTACATATCGCCGCAGGGAGCAGGAATAATTCCGGATGTAACGGCCGAAATTACGGTGAAATATGTGACATAAAGAGCCACTATTTTTACAATACGAGAATATTGTAGTTGGTCCCCAGAAAAGTGCTTCTGCGTAGATGTATCGGTTTTCGAGGAAGCGTTTTCTGTATCTTCTTAGCAATTTTGATCCGTTTCTCAACCTAATAATGGGTCTTAATACGATACATCGGTATCATGCGTTTCAATTATTCGACATCAAATAGGAATGAAACAAAAAATGTAGCACCACACACGCGTGGAAAAGATTCTCTCGAATAGAGGCCAATGCCGGCGCTAATAGAAACGGAAGGCCGCCAGACGACCGACAGAGATCCGCTATTTACACCTATTTAGAAAGTGTTCGATGTTCGGGGCGATCAGAGAATCGCCGACGGAAAGAATTAAGAAACTGTATATTATATGGAGTGAAAGAGAGACTGCCCGTTTGTAAGAAATGATGTAGTGTGCCCCTGTGGCCCTAATTAACCTGTTCCGCTACCGTCATTGGAGATTTTCATTCTTTCGCAACATTATTGAGTTAGCTTCTCTGCGAGATAATGTGGACAAAAAAGAAGATAAAGTAGGACGCAATAGGTGGGTTTGATAGAGCGAGATTAAACCAATATAATAAGCACGCGTTGGATATATAAATAATTTAAAAATTTAGGCGTTGTGTAATAATTTATTGAAGATACCATCATGACATATTTCCTGATTTTTTAATATTTATTTAATAATATTAACTTAATTCTCTCTACTGCAAAAGTAAAGAAAATAACATAAAATTACTTATAAACACGTACTTCTTAGAAGAAAAATCACTCCAACTTCTATTTGAAATGATTTAATAGCCGGCACATTATTACATTATTTACCCGTGAGTGGGATAAATATAGACTCTTGATTTTAACTTTTCATTAATCGCCGTGCTATTTATCTGACAAAACAATGTAATACAGCAAGTAGCAGACGACCGATACTATTAATAGAGTGTTATTGCCAAAGTGGTCGTACGCACTGCTCACACAAAGTGAAGTTCAAAAGTCGATTGTTTTACATAATATTATGTAGTTATTGCGGTGACAAAATATTACTAAATGGAATTTCACTACGGCAATTATTTATTCAGCTCTGGAAAGTAACCTCAATTACACACTTCTTTAAAAACAAGTTATATGATTCGTGTTAACCGACAAAAATGTATTAGAGACAGGTAATTAAGAGATTATTAGACAAGTACATAAGGGTTCAGGTATGTCTGGGAGTAAATTAATTATATCTGTAGCATTGATAAATTTAGAGTATTGTAGACGCAGTAACTATTTTTCCGTTGCAGTGTGCATGAAATAAATTAGTGGTTAATTCTGCTTATCCAAATAGATAACCGAACATGTAATTACAAACAAGACTGGTCAACAAAATTTCAGATTTATTTTGTCCCACGAGGTAAAGTTGGTGAACTTGGTAGTATCTTTTACACTTATTTCATATCTGTTTTCAGAATTTTTCTATCAGGCAGGGTTTCAGTGTGACAAAGCAATGAAATTTTGTGAAAATATAGGTATATTATAATATGTGCATAAATCATGAAAAAAAAGGCGTACAAAGTGATATATTTACTTGGAAAATGTGCTGATATACGACTTTCAGCTGTACTTTGCATCAGAAAAATCTCTCTTCGGCGTCCAGCAATAGTCTACCAACATAGCACGGCTTCATTTGCCTTGGTATCATCGTCGCTTAGTGTCATGTTTTGTGGAATTTCAGGCACAGGTAATTCCGGACTGTGAGGTACTGGTCTCAGTGCAGATGGAATATTAGGATATTTTACGGTATGTTTGAATTTAGAAGTCATACCACTTATATTTGTAAGACAAAAATAGCAATCGGTAATATGATCTGATAGTTCCCTCCAAATCATAGGAATAGCAAAAGGCATATGCCGTTTACCTTTTGCCCACGCTGTAAGAAGTCTGACACACGTAACACTGCAAATATATGGAGCCCACTTTTGTCTTCATCACCTGCTTTACACTTGAAATACTGCTCATGGCACGTTTTAATGAGAGGTGTGAAAGACCGTTTTTGATATTTAAATGTCAATTCGCCGCAAATGCAGCAAATGCAGGTTCGGATGGTTTACACATTTTCTTGGAATTTTTAGAGGTGATGAAATGTTTGCGGTTTCACTACAATAGCTTGAAGGCACCACAACGCAACACTCTTTAAAACGTTACAACGTAAGCGTATATGTTCATTCACCGAACTCTAGCAGACAACTGAAATAAAAAGAGATGCTATCGAGGAATGGAAAATGCAGGGCTTAATACGTCAAGCCATGTTCAAACATTAACCATTGCTTACTGTTTGATCAGTTCCGAGCTTTAGGCGACAACTGAAATAACGTCAAGACATGTTCTCTTATACTAAATATCTATGCATGCATATTTTAGGTTAAGCGAATGTCCTGGAACATAAAAACTAAGGGTGATGGAGAAATTCTGAAAACATAGTTGATTTCAGCATGCAAAAGTATACGGGAATCAGGCATTTTTGTGCTTGGGACAAAGATCTTGTTAGCCAGTGTAATTAGAGATTATTAGACAAGTACCTAAGGGTTCAAGTTAACTAATAGAATAAATAGTCTCTCTTTGGTTGTGCAAATATAGCATCTAGGCGTAAGTATGTATATATATCACATAGTACAGTAGTAATCATTACTAAAATTTCTAGTAAATTGTAAAGCTTTGTACCTCAAATTGTACCCATTGCACAAGTAGAAACTCTTAATAAATATAGCACGAATACACATTCTCTATGGTTTAATTTGCCAAATATTTCTTTGCTTAGTGTTATAATTTGTAGCAGACCCTACGATAACGCACTACAAACTAATGCAAAAATTACGACAAACTTTACCATTCAGTCTTATTTGTTTCTATAAATTATCTCGCTAAGAAATTGTATAAAGTAATATAATATTGTAGTAAGTTTTCTGAAAATTTTGATAAAAGTATTCACTATACTACTGTCGTAAATTCTTTTACAATTTGTGATAAGCACATATTCTTACCGACAATAGACACAATTTTGTGCGACTTTTCACTATAGAGTGCGTCTGGTGCATATATTACTATAATTTGTAGCGATGTACAATATAATTGTAATAAAATTTACTAATCTTTTTTTGGGTGTACATATATACATCTATAGAAAACAGTTGTTTTTAAGACCGCGACCACATGACATAACCTGTCACAGGTATTTAACCCTACATCATCATTACAAATTAGTCATTTACAAACATCTACAATTTATATCAAGAATAAAAGACAAACACACGTATGTGGGTACGTGGTTTCGTCGGCTTTGAGTACGCGTATTAGGCGTACTTGAGGCAAAAGCTTTATGCCACAGCTTGTCGTTTGAACTTTTATAATCATTATTCGTGCGAATCCGTACGGCACACCAGAGACTTAATTATAATTCAAGGTAATTATTCTCGCATTTAATGAAGTTACAATCCGAAAAAGCATCGGCCTTTGTATGCTCTCTCTCTCTGTCCTCCGTCACAATACGTCCAGTGAGTACTAAATTAAAAACTGTAATTCTATTTCGCTTAATTAATAAATTTCCATTAACGACAGCATACTATACGTTTGTTTAATTTTGTCTCTGTTTTTGTTTTGTTGCTACCTTTGTCGCGGCGTGTTCACTTGTATGTAATTATAGTACGATATACATATGAACGCATAAAAAAAGCAAAATTTTCAAAGATGGTTTTGATAAAAATTACCAATTTGATACATTAACAAAAAAATTAAATTCACTCGAGCATCTACATCTTTAAAAATTGCTAATTTCATACATTAATACGAATATCAAATTCGCTATATACTTGTTAACACTATTTCAATGTTGATTCGGCAATTTTAAATAATAAAAAAAAACCTAACGATATGTACAGTGAGTAACTTTAATATTCGGTTTAATTACTTTATTTTATTAAAAATTATATTTTTCTCTTTCAAATGATAATAATACTACTATATAATAAATGAATATAATGTTTATTTGCTGAAAATAAAGGAACAAATTAAAAAACGGGTAAATTCCCGATATTGACGTTACTTTAATATTCCGTTTCTATACAACATGAACATCAGCCATGTCAAACTCAAAGTCACTGGTGGGCCAAAAGCATTACGACCGTAGACTAGGTGGGCCGCAAAACCTAATCTTAAAGAAGACAAACTACTGAAAATCCTAACGAAAAAAAGTACTATTACAGAACAAGTATATTTATTGAACTTCCAATAAAAAGGACATTACAAAAAAGTACAAACATTAACTTCCTTTGCCAGATATTTGACATCTTTTGTCTTTAATTAAAGTTGTCTATTTGTGTCGTGATACCTGTATGGACTTGTTGCGCCTTTTACCTTCTCTAAATCTATAAAAACTAGATTTCCAACCCCAAACCATTACATGGCCACCGCCGTGTTTGAATGTAAGATTTAAATTCTTGTGACTCAGTTCATCTATTTTCTCCATAATATTCGTCGTCCATCGGACCCAGAAACATTAAACCTTGCTTTCATCTGCAAATATAATATCACTTCATCCTTCTTGGAATATTCTGTTGCAAATGCTAGCCTTTTTTTCTACTACGCTCGTTAATAAATGATTTTTTCGTTGATACATACACGTCCAATACAGCCTTGCTTTTTAAAGGTTCGACGAATTGTTTGTGCGTGTACGGTCTTTCCACATTCTTCTAAAACCTCGGTTGCAACTTTAGGAGCAGTTTTATGGAGATCCTTTTTGATTTTTTTTGCTATCAAACGCACTTCTGCTTCTGTTAACCTTTTTGGTTGTCCGGTCTGTTTCTTGGATTTAATTCTTCCCTCATTCTTATAACGTCGCATATCTCCTACTGTACCTTTGCTTTTACTTAATATTTTAGCAATTTCTTTATAATTTGATCCCTTTTTATAATGAGGTATTGCAAATTTTCTCAATTCCACTGTTATGTTTTTTCTTTCTTTGCGTGGCATTATTCTTAACAATTTAATAAACTGCATAACTTAATACACTGACTGAAATGTACCGCAAGACAATATAAAATTGGGTAAGAGAGTAATCTTTATGAGAAATCGAATTTTAAAGTAACACCTTTATCGGGGATTTATGGTTTTTCTAGTTCGTTTTTTTTATGTTGAGCAAAACAAGGTTACATTTATTTATTATGGAGGATTATGGTTATCCTTTGAAAGAAATAATTATTTTTTAAAATAAATATGGGAATTACATGATACATTACAGAAACCGAATATTAAAGTTACTGTCCAGCATTCGTTCCTGATTCCATAGTATTAGCACGTTTGCGTGCGAACGCAAAGCGTTCGAGGTCGAATTTCTCGGTCCGCTAAGCAACGAAGGTCGCCCGCGAACGAGAATATATACAGAAATTTCCGAAACCGTTATCCGTGGCGGACTGGGCCTCTTGCAACACGATCGCTAATGAGAAACGAGGCGATGGCTTTTTAGCGGAGAGTTCAGAAGAGACCCGACCAGCCGGCGTAAGAGATCAGTTTCCCGGATTTCATTAATTCCCCATCGATTCGATAAATGAAGATCGCCTTGATGCCGGCATAATAATTCTTCTAGAAATAGAAAATCCGACGTTAAAATGTCAAGTCTTCCGTTATATTGTATAACGGGTTGGCTTTTTAATGGATTTGAAGATTTTTTCATAAAATGTTGAAATTAGAATTTGTTGAATTATGCAGTAACATCGAAGCGGCAATTAATGAATTCTATTGAGAAAGGCAGTGATGGCAGGCAGTGACATAGTAGTTCGGTTGCTGTGACCGGAGTTGTATTTTATGTGAGATAATTAATAATCTTTTAATATTTCATAATGATGAATAGGTTTATTATTATAGATTTGTAATAATATGCAATTTTCTGCTTAAAAAAAAGAAATCAATTGGAGTGATTTCTGGAATTTTACCACTGAAATCTCTAATCATATCGCAAAAATCCTGGAATATTATCCGAAATTTGAGGTAAACGGACTGTTACCCTAAAAATAAGTTAAATTTCACTTCTGTCATCGAAATTTACGGGATTTTTTGGTTTATTTTGCATTTTAATCGATTTATTTACTTATTCTCGTATATTTTTACAGCTACCCTAGGTACCCTAGGACTGTAACGTGGCAAGCGCTACGAGCCGACCGCCCATTATTGCCCCGGAATTTGACTTCCAGGTACTCAACTTTACAGCCTGAATCGAGCCGTGGCCGTAAAAACGCCATCGATGTGATTGGCGCCGGCCGGGAATCGAACCCGGGCTCTTCAAGTTAGTAGTCTAGCAACCAACCCACTAGACCACTACGGCTTCCCCTAAAAATAAGTTAAATTTCACTTCTGTCATCGAAATTTACGGGATTTTTTGGTTTATTTTGCATTTTAATCGATTTATTTACTTATTCTCGTATATTTTTACAGCTACCCTAGGTACCCTAGGACTGTAACGTGGCAAGCGCTACGAGCCGACCGCCCATTATTGCCCCGGAATTTGACTTCCAGGTACTCAACTTTACAGCCTGAATCGAGCCGTGGCCGTAAAAACGCCATCGATGTGATTGGCGCCGGCCGGGAATCGAACCCGGGCTCTTCAAGTTAGTAGTCTAGCAACAAACCCACTAGACCACTACGGTTTCCCCCATCATTAATCCCATAAATGTCATTTTGTAAGTACATTTGCGGTTTCTCGGTAGTAAAGATAAACTAAAATAGTTGTTGTAAGACACACAAGAATTATGAATTAATTATTATATTCATTTCTTATTGGTACCCTAACTTCGGTACTTAATTTGTTATGTATACCCTCATCAAGCATTTGGACCTCGAGATATTTTCAAAGTACACGTTTTTCTTGCAAAAATACAATTTTGGACTGATGATACTCAAATGTCTAAGTCTTTTGAATTGGCAACGCACTCTACAATGTCAACGGGATAATTTTCGAGACTTCGCAGGCATACTTTTAATCTGGCAAACTCCATATCGTGCAATGTTATTCGGAAAATCAAACGATATTTTAAAATCTAGCTATACAATCCATGTTTCTATTAATAGTGCTGACAGTCAGTTAGTTCATTGCTCAGGCAAAAAAATCAGACTGCTCTGGAATAACATGTTTGGAAATATATGTTTCAGATCGTTGTAAAATGATATTGCTACAAGTAAAATACCTGTTTCAGACTAAAGCAAAAATGATCGCATGGATGCTAGCTAAGTTTTTTACATTTGAAATAAGCGGCTTTTTTCATTCTTTTACGTTGTACCATTAATTCATATCTAACGATTATGAATGCTGTGTTGTAAACACTAGTTAATTCTTATTTTTCCTTCTTCGCCAGAATAACTAAATTATTCAATTCTCTCAAATATCTCTCAACCCATAAGTCAGGCATCTGTTCTATTAGTAAAATAATATAAGTCCACCCGAGGACAGTTAATGGGATTAAACATGTTACTACAATAAGAAAAATATTTCCTCAAATACGTTTCATTAATGTTAAACATATACACCAAATATATAACACTACATAAAAAGGAGCTTCGAGACACATCGTAAACAAACAAGTCAAGATATCGGGACATATTCGGCAGGAAGAGCAACAAGGGGGTAATTTGCATCAAGGTTGTCCGAAATATGAAGGACGCAAACAAGATTGACGAAAAGGAACCAAAGGAAATAATGAGGTGGTTGAAAACAAGTGAGGGTTGCGGTGGTGTCTGTCACTAAAGCGTCGTTTTGTATTTTAAAATAAGAGAGTAATTCGTTAGAAAAAAAGATTATTCAAGTAAAAATGGGACATTAGTTTCGTGGCATTATTAAAAGAAGTTATTGGAACGACAGAAGAAAAGGAAAGCGGGATTTTGGACCAGGGCAAATTGAAGAAATTTTAAGGGAAAATTATGAAAAGGGTAGGACACCTACACACAATTTGGGTAATTAAGGTATTTGGCAAAATTGTATATTTTCTTATCGCAGCAACGCCAAAATTTAATGTTCCTTTTGAATTAAAATTTAAAATTCCGACTACTTAGTTTGTTTGTTCCCTCGGTTGCCTAGTTACATGAAGTCAATGTAAACAAAGAAGCCATTTTGATTTACGGTATGGTACCCATATAAATTACATGTCAGTACCATATTAACTAATTATTTTCTAGTTGCTTTATCTACTCATATTCCATCGTTTCTTATGTACCCCGTATTTTCTCACCACTCTTTGCTAGAAGTCCAGTTCTTGTTTATCCAATATAAACTTTTTCGGGGGTGAGACCAATGAAATTCAAAATCAGGAACACCCTCATGTACACATTCCTACATTGTAATTAACAAGTATGTTATTTTTGATACAAATATGTTACTTACAATGTCCAGGTTTCTTGTTTAATATGGCTTCAACACCAACTACCACTGTGTGATCGAGTGGATAGAAAATGTATGCATGTGAACGTTACAATTACCCGCGTTCCTCTGAAATTCATTCTGATTGCAATCGTACCGGAATTGATACGATTCGGAATGATATTTGCACGAATATTTCACATCAATGAAGGTATACACGCGGGACCAATCATATGCGTGTAGCCCTACGCAGCCTAGTGCTAGTTAACGCGTGTGCCTTTCTCCCAACGCACGCTAGATACGCATGTTCGTCTGGCGTCCGTAGTTTCGAAAATTCGACGTAGACTCCTATGTATGGCGGCGACGCGCTTGCGAATTTCAAACATGCAAGTAATTAATGAATGATATACCGGATTGGGAGGGGACGGGGCGGCGGCGGAGACCCTAGCAGACGTGACGCGGACCGACTGTAATTAAACAGATACCGGGCTAATTGACAGTTTGATTACAGAACGCGTTTGGAGAACGCTCGTGTGCGAATGTACATTATATACAGTGGAAAATCTCAACGATTCTCCGGTTGCTTCGATTTTTTTTTTCGAAAGCTAAAAACCGTAGTGACGTACAATTTTTTTAAATAAAAATCGGTGCGGCTATAACAGACGTACAGCGGTGTGCATAAATAATCGACCACTCGTATATTTTCAAAAAACCAACGCACGTCATTAAAGCAATACATGTACACAGTGGGGTTTAACGGGCAAGATACGCTTCTCCAGCCTTTGCCTTATTGCTTTTTACTTGAGAAAATGATCTTACCGGAATACTCTCTCTTCTGAAATATAATTTAGATGAACACTTGTGTTTCATTATCTTGTTGAACAAAGACATTTAAAAATAATAGATATATAAAGTAACTTCAATTACACCAATATTAGAAATGCTAATACAATTATCTTTAAACGAATTAGGTCCTACTATTTAATTAGTAATTTGGATAAAAAGTAAACTTTCAGTCTCCAATTTTTTAAGTTAATTACTGCTTAATATATTAAGTCCAGTTCTACATACATACAATAGCGGACAAAATAATAGCAGTAGTTAACTAAGAATACTTTAGATCAATGTTTTTCACTATTAAATGAAAATAGAAACAGCGCCGTCTACACCTGAAAGCAACAAATCTAACAAACATAAAAAACACTTAAAAGTCATTCAGTGATGTTATTGTTTCGGGGAAGTCCTGCATTTTATATAAGCAATGTGTGCTATACCGGGACAAAATAATAACAGCATTCATTCGAACGTGATCGTGTGCAGATTAAAAGATTTTATTTGTTTATATACTTCACTCTGCAGTCATTAGTATTCAGCTACGATTAA
>JARFOC010082483.1:0-14533 GCA_031763485.1 Osmoderma eremita
TGCCAATATCCGGCACGTACGTTCAAAAATTAAAAGTATATAAATATATTTAAAAATATATAAATATACCTCTGGGACCAACACACTGATGAGGACTAGCCAGTCCGAAACAGCTGCCTGTGCGTGAGGATGTCTGGAACTACGCAATCAGACGTGTTGTGTGATCCCAGAGATATATTTATGTATTTTTAAATATTTGTCCCGTACTACGTTGTAAAATTTATCCTGGGTTAGGATGAGAAGATAAAAACCCCTCCCTGTTGACATCCCCTGTCTACCCGAGCCACCAAAGTTTCCCATGTGATGGTGGTGTACACTGATATCCTTTTCACCATGCGGTCTATCCGTCTACAGCTTGTTTCATCGATTCCATCTTTCCTCGAAGCTAGAGAGACAGATGTTCCAGAGGTACTGTCAATAACTCCCTCTCTATCTAGGGAAGTAAATAACAGTGCCTCCCTGTTTTCCAGAGCATACTCAGCTCTGTCCACTAAATGGTGACGAGCTGCCTCTGCTGATTTTCCTGCTTGATACACATATTGGTCGATGTGGCAATACATCATCTCTTCTGTTTATGTCTAGTTTTTCTAAAGTCTTAACCACAAACGACATCGGACTTATTGGTCTCAGAGGCTTCGGCCCATAGTGTCCCATTTTGGCAGGTTTAGGTATAGCCTCCAGACTTTTGGTATTATCACAATGCCAAACTTTCTCTGAGTAACACGCATATTAACACGCAAAATGAACAGATTCGCAATACTTAGTAATGCGTAATACTCGCGAAGTTGTGCTATAGCGGTAAAAGGGGAGTCAAAAATCTCAGATATATTTCAAAATGAGTCGGTTAAAAAAATGGGTTAATTAGCAAAATATTTCTAATGAGCTGATATTACCTTCTTTTTTCAGTACCCTACAATCCTGATCCAGGAAATTACCGTTATTTTATTTTTCCATTTGAAAATCTTCCGATCCCGTGGAATTATTAATTTCTCTTTCGAAAAACCTTTTTGTGTGTGTGTGTATGTTATATTAATGAGATATCTAACAAAATATGTTCTTTCTTGTAGTATCAACTTATTATATAGGAAAAGTTACCTCATTTACCGACTGAGCAAATTAAATGAATTAGTTTTAACGCGCGCAAATCTACATATGAAATAATGTTTACTAAAATTTTAAGAACAAACACACATGGGCGTAATACCGATAAGTGTTTGATTTGATATAAATAATAAAATACGAATCACCAAAAGATCATGCCAATATGTATGCACTAAATGATGTGATTAAATATCTGAATGTTCAAGGTATTTACGCATGTCTTCTGTCGTTTATGATCATTTTGTACGTACATGTAAGTCATACACGTAAGCATGCATACTTGTGTACATACATATAATACCTCGGACAGCGGACACGAACACGAAATTAATAACAGTGTGGTAGCAAGAGGCGATGACTAACAGTGGTTGTTATACTGCGCCACCCATTCCCCATGGCGTTTAGCGATTTCAGTACAAGCCTCAGTAAGCCCTCCCAACTTCTCAATTTTAAAATTAATTTTATTGCTTCATTATTTAGTCACTGACAATTATAGTTTCAAGCTACCTGTTACCAAATCGGCTTCCATGCCACACAAAACAAGTAACTTAAAAAAGCATGTTAACAAATAATATTTTCTTTGGTTTCTTATCCGAATATCTCCCGATATTTTGATTCATTGGTTTACGATATTTTTTGAAACCTCCTTGTTTGTAATGTTTTGCATTAATATAGTGCACTTAACAATTGACAATTTTTGCATTTATGCTCTGATTTACAACTGTTGACATAATGGCCTTTCTTTAAGCAATTTAAACAAAGGTGTAATTGCCTCGCTTTATTGGCTCTTTCTAGGGATGATAATTTCATAAGTTCTTCTCAAAGAAGTATATGGTGATTACCTTTGCACGTAGCGCAAGTCAACGATGCTACTGTTGAAGAAATATATGTTTTTGCTAGGAAATGATTTCTGTGGTTGTTTCACCAATTTCTCCATTATTTAGGATATTTAACATCTATTTGACAAAATTCGACAAAATCTGCGAGTTTGGCCATTTCGTTCTTGTAAGTTTCTGCAACTTCTATCTCCCAGAGACATTTTGTTTTTGAATACAGCTTTCCTGTCAACACATGGAGCAATATTGTATGCCACGAATCGATTGGTTCTCCTAAAGTCTTTAATGCCATTATCTGACTCATCACATCAATTGTTTGCTGTACTGCTTGTTTTGTACTGGTAGATCGAATAGCGAGCTTAAATGTGTATGAATTATTAGTCTTTGATTTTCGTATCGATCTTTTAACATGCTCCATGCTATAGTGTAATTTTCGTTACACGTTTCTAATGCAGCTATTGAATGTAATGCTTTTCCAAGCAAAGTACTACGTAAATCTGATCTGATCTGATCTTTCTGTGTTTCTTAACTTGTCATTGCTATGTATTGCCGACGTGTATGAATCCTCCACTCTGCGTAATTTCCATCAAACTTCGGCAGTGTTAACGCAGGTAACTTAATATGATTCATTAATGGCCCATCCTGTGTATTGCTTTGCTCCGACGTAGAATGATTTTGCTACAATATCTTTTGCTTTACTAGTAACTTCTAACGCTTTTCTTTTTCTTCTGAATTTTTGACTTCTATTTCATCTAAATTCATCATCATGGTGTGATATATCACTGCTAATGACGCGATCATTATGGTAGTCCCCGTGTCCTTCGAATGTCGGCGTTACACCGAATAGTATGAATTTTATCTTCCGCTTTACAAAGTACCTTCCAACCACGCGTCCAGATGAGTTTTGTAGGAACATATTTTGATAGTCCTTTTATCAGCTGGATTCGACGCTGTGTAAGATCTTCTTTTTTCACAATTTTTGTTTTTTTTTTCATTTTTTCAGATCTTCCAACATCGCTCTCCCCTTGAAAAACGAATCCTGGTCCTCGTCACTTTCCTCAAGGTTGATTTCACGTAGAAGGCTTTAAAGACAAGGTGACTTTCACAAATAAATATGCTCTTCAATATTTCCGTTAAAATATGCAGTTATGACATCTAACTGAACTTCAAATTTTCTTGAGCAGTTATTCCTTATGATAATTGAATTGAATTTAATTTTGCAACAGCTGCAAAAGTTTCTGTAAAATCTATGCTTGGACTTTGAGGATCGGGATCCATATAATTATCCAATTATATGTTTTTGAATATTTTTTTGTTTTTGAAATTTAAATCAGTATGCTGTACACAGAAACCAATGCCACCATTTTGAGATATGCAAACCTATTGTAATAAGAAATGTATGTACATATACGTATGTATGTGTATGTAAGGTTATAACCATTTGTACCATGATTATTCTCATCTATCGTGTTCATCTCCCATTTCTATTCCTTTTTTTATCCTTGTTCGATATAATGCTTTAGCGCCTGGCAGCTGGCAGTAGTGTTGGTCGGTAACTTCTTGTGTCTCACAAGAGTAATAAGGAACGAGCAACATATTGAATCAATGTAGACGGCATTGGGAGCGCACGAAACGGCCGACACAACTCTAATTGTTCACAATGTTTTAACATACAATGGTCGTCGAACTACCATATATCGACATTGATTTTTTAATGTGGTCCCATCTAGATTACCTTATCTTTGTTACGATCACTGTATTTCCCCAGTAACCATTTACAAACAACTATTGTAGATTATTCAAATTTTAGATCCCAGCAGAAGTATTTGGTGTTATGCAACGGCCAGTGACAATACAGGGTGAATATTATGTTCCAGAACCATTGTGTTTTTGAATAAATACGAAATAAAACATAATTTTCGGATTTTGCTTTTATTGAATTTATTTGTTTAAGTTTATAACAAGTATGTGTGAAATATAACGTTGCCTAAGTATCCGCCATAACATTCTAGTACTGATCCTGATGTTATATTATATTTAGAATATCGTCCTTCAACATCGGAATTGTTATTGACCAGTTGCCGTAGACCTTCCCTTTCAAGTATCCCCACAGGAAATAGTGGGAAGACGCCAAATTAAAGGTTCGTGGATATCATCATTTTTTGACATTAATGCGACCGGTAAACAATTGTCACGACATTGCAACCCTAGTTCGAGCTCTGTGCGAATGGTCCTGCTGAAATCCCGTTTGTTGCAAGCTCAAATGACCCAATTGGAGCACCAAGAAGCTTTCCAACATATCACGATAGCGATCACCCATAACTATTGCTATATTACCTCTTGTATCCTCAGAGAAATAAGGCCTAATGATTCCGTCGGCCAACATGCTGTTCATGCTCACATACAGTCGCTCTACGAGCGTTGGTGTATCAATTTAGGGTTTTCACGTTGAACGGTTGACTAACTTTGGACATGATTAACCTAAGAAACTCACGCAACTTTCTTCGTGCATTCACGAATTACTTGGATAAAATATTTTAATAAATTACACAGGTTGTTGAGGCGCTAGATAAGAAATTTTATCCAGCACACTCTGCAACTGCTACATGCGAACTTATAAAAATGTGCCAAACTAAAATGGCTCGCGGTGTATAAGTATATACAGGGTCCGCCTATAAATGACTGACTTTTTCTAATGGTAACTAATAATGAAATTAAGGTATTTGCATTGTACTTTTTCTTCCAAAAGTGTCTTGATTAATTGATTGATTGATTGAAGCCCTAATGCAGAGAAAGGTCTTCTATATCCCTTAACAATGCGGCCCTGAGGCCTATTGTATTGCTCTGCATTCGTTTGCTTTCTGATTATCTAGTGCGCCGTAGGGCTCCAATCTGGGCCCCTTAGTCTTCCTATTGTTCGTCAAGAATATTTCTTATATTGGAGATCGCGAGATTTTAATGTTCGCTGATGATGTTAAGACCTTCTCTTATATCACTTCACAGGATTTCATTTATAATTGCTCCACTTAGGAAACATTATGAAACCAACGAAGGAACTCTTCGCCATCGACAATGAAAGGTTAGTACAGTTATATTGGTTTTCGCAATTTATGTATCCTTCTTTATCGCCTTGTGCTTTGCAGTTTCCTTTGTATTACATAATCGGACTAATACATATTAACACTTTCTAGTGTAATATTTATAAAGGGACGATTATTATAAAATATATTGTATATGTATATGTTCGCCTTTAATATTATATGAACTAAAGATTTTTCATTTTAAATACATAAAACGTCGTTGAACGACGTTTTAAGATCGAGTAGGATGGAAAGTCAAGAATTCTGCTTCTAATACTTAAAGTGTAAAAACTGAAACAATAATGGCTTAGAATCTAAGGAAACACCTAGGTTTTTAATCGTTTAATTTTTGTAAGTATAATTACAAATAATGGGATTATTTTTGGGAGTGTAAGTCAAGACATTGCTGTTTGAGGTATTAATTTCAGAACACCAGGTAGGAAGCTGTTGGATTTTATTTTAGAGGTAATAGCAATCGTTAATATTTTGAAACTCGCAGTAGTTGGATTTTCTCTAGCGTGATGAGAAGTTTCTAGTGCTTGAGGCGGACTTTAATATTGACTTTTGCTACCATTTTCGATACGCCAAAATTTTGGTGACCTATGCGCGACATCTTCATTCATTCATCTTCACTTTTAGATAACTTCTTCGTAAATTTAGTTGACAGTTATTGCATATCTTGTGTTGATAATAATTTATCCAAACATTATACGCGGCTGATGAGTAACGAAATTACTATTCCTAACACTGACAATCAATACATTCAAATACATAAATTTCGGGAAAGTACCATAAATACTTTTAATAATTTTGTATCTCAAGAAACATGGCTCTCCTTTTATATAAATGGTAGTGGCCTGACGTTGCATTGATAACTTTTACAAATATATGCGTGTATTTACATATTATTACAATGTTTCTTTTCTCATTATATATGTTACTAAATATATTAGATAAAAATAATAGATTGTTAACATTGGAAGTATTGCACATGAAAGAGACTACATTAATTTTGAAACATTTTAGTTCTCCAAATAATTTGCAACAACTTTCTACAACAAAAACAATTAGAAAGGAAAGAATTACTTATGAAATTTGTATGATGATGATGATCATCATCATACAATACTAACACAAAATGTACAACTATCTTGCTAAATATATTTTTAGATTAAGGTAAACTTTGCAATTTTAACGAACACTTCATTACTTTACCACATTTGATGATATCTGAGAATACATTTTTTAGGGAGAATAAAATTGATTGGAGTTTAATTGATAAGCATTTAACTTTATCATCTATTGCTAACAATTCTTTCTTCATCATTTATGTGATGTGTTATTGCAGTTACAAAAAATACGTATGCTTCGCATTGTACTGGTTATAATTACACACCTTCATTTATTGTTAAACATTCATTATCCGTTATTGCTAAAACTTTAAATTATCTTACAAATTTTTCTTCTGAAAAAAGCCTTTTTCTTCCAAACTAAAAACATCTAATTCAACCAGTTTTTAAAACCGACGATCAATATGACTCAAAAGGTTATCGTCCTATTAGTTTACTAACAGCAAAACAACAGTAGATAATATAGATATAGAAAACCACAAATTTTAATATCTAGACAATTTTACACACATGGTAGTCATCATCAAACGCATGAATGAACAAAAAGTTTAGATCAACGAATAATCCAACCAGGACAGGTAGCATATTAGAGACACAAATATCTTTTTTTAAAAATAGCCAAATAACGAAATATAGAATGATGCAAATTTATAAATCAGTGATTAGATCGGCTGCGACATACGGAGCAGAGATGTTGAACCACACTGGCCAAGAAAAAGAGAGACTATGAATTTACGAAAGGAATATCATATGTAAGATATGCTGACCGAAGGAAATAAGGAATAAATGAATACCTACCGCTTATGAAGTGGGAAACAGGGGACGTTTTAAACGATGATATTGTAACAAAGCATCAAATGACTGAGGCTTGGAAATGGAGGCATCGGAATGGAAAGGCATAACGGAATAGAAATTACAAGAGGTTCGACTTCGAAGAAGACCCAAGAATACGTTGGATGATCAAATAATAAAGAGCATTGGGGTACCAATGTGATGGAAAAATCATGTAACACTGAAACTTTGAAAATACTGTATCAGTCTCATTTTGTAGCCTGCATGCGGTCCGGCATCATACATTGGGGTATTTTATCTTCAAACAGGGAAGGTATCTCTAATTCAAAAACAGGCTTTAAAAACTATTTATAAAATGCACTACGGAGATTCCTGCAGGAATACCTTTAGTGGTGAGATCGCAGCTCGCGCGTACTTCGCGCGTTTTTTCTACAAGAAATCTGCAAGGCTTCAAGATGGAGCTGGGCTGGCTTCGTGAACCCTTAGTATTCTCAATGATATAAATACTACTTATGGTACAGGATTGTTTGTTCAGGTCGATTCGCTGTCATTTTTCTTGTAGTATTAAGTCACACAAGATCTTCGTAGATATTCTCAGCTACTGGCTGTTGGTGAGTGGCTTTCATACGGCCGGTGGGTTCTGTCGTCCATACACAGTCATGCCTATCTTTGTATAGTGTAGCCGCGTACTTCGAGCAGGCTTGGTACCGCCCTGCAAGCTCTGCAACGTATGTAACGTTATCCATACCTTTGATTTTGTTCATATACATCTTTGCGTGAAATACTCCGTCCTGACACGCCATGATGTAGCCCTTCGTTTCAAGGTGCATATGATTGATTAATTCACTATTCCTTAATACAGTAGATTTTGTTTTATTATCTCCGGGTTCAGCCTTATTGTATGATTCTGTGTTCAGTTGTTTTCTGATTTCTCGAATAATCTACCTTCCTAATAAGGTTTAGTAGTATATTACAAATGATTAGATGGACTTCAGTTCACAAAAATGATTAAAAATTTTGCCGTAGTAGTCGTAGTGCGACAATTATTAAAAAAGATGATGGGTGAGTGGATTAATGTTTGTTCAGACAAAAAATAAAAAATGAGATGATTGTTGGAAAAAATTCTTTAAATAATTTCGGTTTGAATTAGTATTACTTATGTGTGAAATAATAAAATACAAACGCGATAAAACATGCCTCACATCAAGTAATCATTTATAATGTAATTTGTAAACAAAGGTCCCTAAAAAAGTATATTTGTTAAAAAGAAGAAGAAAAACGTTATGAATTAAAAAAATTAAATAGATAATGAATAATAAACGGTATAACGGAATAATGTATGCGTGCTAAGTTAATCGCGGTTGCGACAGTACGAGTTGGGTCACCTTTGATGTTGATGTTGTGAAAAAGTTAGAATAAAAGAATTTAGAACGATACGATTTGAAATACTTAGCTGTTTGACCATATGTGAGTACGTAGGCGACTTAGGGGTTCCTAACTTGAAGAATGGGCTTCGAAGCGGTGAAGGTAATACTTAACACGTAGCAGATGGCACTTATAAAAAAATGCAACACTGCCTTGTCGTGATCGGACCTAGACGAACGGTTTTTCTCCCGTCACGAAGGGAGGGAGAGGTGAGTTCCGGGGTCTTATCTGGACTGATGAAGACGAGATGTTGTCTTGTCGCGGGCGTACAGAGACGAACATTGGTTGTCCTGGGCGGACAGAGAGAAACTCAGTTGATGTCCTGATCGGTGGTGAAAAACCGCTGTCGCATTCCGATCAGACGAAGTCACTTGTTGTCGCGAGTGGCCGAAACGAACCCCAGAAAGGAACTCTCGACAGGGAACTCTCCTTGCTTTGGGAATTTTCTGCCAAAGAAGACTTGCAAAATTACCTGGACTGGCGCAGGGTTCAACCAATCAGAGGCCGACAAATATTAATTCAGAAATATTATGTGAAAACTATTGTGTTGAATCACGGGTTAATTACGTATTAATTCGTTCTGAGAAATTGCAATGTAATACGGATTAAAATGATATCTGACAACACTGTATTTAATAAAAGAGATATAATTTAAAATTCAAAATAATTAAAATGCATATCGTCTGTATGCCCGAACAAAGAGGGTTTTTACTTGGCTACCTGATCCAGGACGTTTGTTACTAGGGGGCTGTTAAAGTGATGACGTATTCATACTGTCGGAATTTTCGATAATAAATGTAAACCGGTTTATTGCTTAGTTCAAGGAAAAAATTTATGAATGCGCCGCAGATGTTGACTAAAATCTTCAGGAAAACAATTCTCAAACTTATCCTAAATAAATAGTGACGAAATATCATAAAATGATATTTTAGAAGAAAAGAATTGTTTTGTGTTACACGGTGAGTGTAACAAGTATGCGTGGGGATCATTTTGCAGCATACTCCGTAGTATGCCTATTGCACCCAGTAGGGCATTCCTCTGGCGGCTTAATGCGTAGCATTCCAAGATGATGTGAGGAGCAGCTTCCTCTTCGTGAGTACATGGTCTACACAAAGGTTCCTCTCTACAGATTCCCATTTTCTGTAGATGTTTCGTTGGGTTTCCGTGTCCAATAATTAGACACGTTAGCACCATAATCTGCGTTTTGCGAAGAGACAGTATGTCAGCTGCCAAATGTGATAGTTGTCTCATCAGCTTTCTCGTTTCTGCCTTAATACATGGTTCCGAACGTCTACTCCTCCCCCGCACCACGGACAGTAGTTCACCAAACTACATGTAGTGCTCTTCTTCAAAAGAGCAAATAGCTGTTGCTTCGTTTATCTGAAACTCAGGATGCCGGTCAATTCCAACGTCTCTGTTTATGTTATAAAATGCTTATTTGTCAGTTCCGCTCAACATTCCCATGCAGCATCCCCTGCAAGTTGGTGCACAGTGCTGACCATCTTTCCCAAATCTTTCTAACATTGCGCATACAATTTTAAATCATCCATGTACAATATATGATGGATCTTACGTATTCTGGTATTTGGTCTTCCACCGCTATATCCGGTATACTGCCTAATCGCCAGCGACACGCCAAACAAGGGGCTCAGCGAGTCACCTAAATATATTTTTGGGGTACACTTTCTAAAAATCTTGAACTCAGTAAAACATTTATATGGATGTTGTGCATTAGAAAACTATCAATATTCGAAAAGATTTAAAACTTAATATACATATATACATACGTGCAATCAACTTTAGACCAGCTGAAAGATGCGTAATAAGCAAATATAAAACAACTTAGTGGATAGAGTTTCTAATAATTTGTAGCACTTCGATTAAATACACAGACAAGGATTAATACACCAAAAAAGAAACACTAGGTGTTTAAAATTTATTTAGCGAGAATGATGTACATTGAAGAACATCTTTCCTTTCAACATGTAGGTGTTACGGTAAAATTTATGAATTATTTATTAAGTGTACGGCTACTATCGCCTCGTGCATGTCTACTTTATATCGTGTCGAAGATATCTCCTCGGTACGATCAATTTAAAATAAAGGAAACAGTCTGAATGCCTCGTATTGCTAATGTTCGATCTTAGCTACAGATAATGGATCACTAAAGAGGTCGGTAAAAGAAAAAGGACAAAGGAACACGTCACCTGATCTGATGGAAGAACAAACGGCAGAAACAAAGAAATATGTAAAATAAAGAGTTTTTCTTCTAACAATCAAGACACACTATGCAACGGTAATGCATTACTAACCATTGATAGTAAACTCAGATTTAGATCCTTCACGTAATATTTGACTTAGAATTAGTTATTATTTCTTTATTCAGGAAAGAGATGTGAGGTATACACTTTTATCTTTCGATTGGATAGGAACCAAAGCATTGACGAAAGTCAAAAAGCAACGAAACTCAAAGCTTTCAATGTAGATACAGGTACACATTGCAAATTTAAATTTGATACATAACACATAGTACATACTGAAAAAGATTAGGGTATTTTTACAGTACTTACACTATACATATTGTAACTTAAAATTACATAACCTGCTTTATTTTCCTTCTTTATCCGGACTATACATAACATACATCGGAAATACAATTTTTGCATAATTAGTTATGTAATTTATGCGCAGGCTCATATTAGATCAACAAAATTTTATTGGCGGGTCATTTATTTCATGTAATAAGTAAGGTTAGCGGAGTTGTGTTGTTGATTTGATCAGGTAAGTAATTATACGTATGTTATGGTGTTAAAAAACATCCATCAACACACACCGAAATTGGGAAGGAATGCGATTCCGATGTGTCCTATGAAGTTGTGGAATGAAGACTGTAGACACTACTGGGTTTACGAAATGTAAGTATTTTTAAGCAGATATTCAGCTTTAGGTTCTATAAGATTGTTCAAGTAATATAAGTTTACGAAATTGACAGAATGATTTTTTCGGTGCATACGAACATTATGACACCTTTTAGTTTTTTGTGTGGGCTTGTAAGTCAATATATGAAAATGTGTAGATTACAGTATGACTTGCATTT
Organism: Osmoderma eremita; assembly: GCA_031763485.1. Taxonomy (NCBI): domain Eukaryota; kingdom Metazoa; phylum Arthropoda; class Insecta; order Coleoptera; family Scarabaeidae; genus Osmoderma; species Osmoderma eremita. The sequence continues at coordinate 11,462 of JARFOC010082483.1, forward strand.
CGTTTATCATTCTACAAATAAAAATAGTATCAGAAAAAACGAAAAAGACGAAAAAACATAAGAAAATGGAAGTGCTAGAGAAAATAAACAGAAAAACTAAATCGAGTATACAACTTAAATTACTTAGGAGCGACATTAGCAGGAGAGGGTGGGATAGATGCAGAAATAAAAGAAAGAGTACCAGCTGAACGAGGGTTATTTAATACTATTAAATACTCCTTTCCGGGCAATAAAGAAATACCCAAAGGTATCAAAATAGAAATATTTAAGAAAGTAACACTGATATATGGGGCAGAGCCGTGGACGGCGCCAGAAAGACACGAAAGTAAGATGACAGACAGAAATGAGATTTTTAAAATAGAAGACAGAAAGCAAAACAAAAATGGAAAAAGTTATGAGTACAACCTACAGACAAATTGGAAAATAAGACCCATAGCAGTAGAAATAGAAGCGGCACAACCGGGACACGTGGGAAGGATGCCAGAAGAGAAGATAGTTAGACAGGAGTCCGAAGCTAAAACAACTAAAAAGAGGTCAACCGGGAAGAACGTGATTGAAGGAACTAAGGGCAGCGGCAGTTAGGAGAGAAGCTAAATGGGGAGAAAAAAAAAACAGATTTGGATGAAACTTTGCACAATAATACACTTTCGTGCAAGCACAACAAACAATTTTTAATTGTCCAATCGCCAGTGTGTATCAATGTGTATAAATAAAGAATTGCTAAGTATCAAGAAAGCGACAGTTATGTGAGTTACTTGTAATGTCTGTCTTTCTTACGCTATGTTAATTTATTTATGTTCTCTCATAGCCTGAATAACCCTGAAAATTTTACAGTGTGGTCGCGATATGGTGTCGAATCTCATTATGTTTAACTGCCCAAAACTGTTATTAATAAATGTGTATTTTAGTGGCACATTTCTCAAAAAAAATTAAATTCATGAGAATAAATAAAACTATTCATTTGTATTTTATCACTTAAAAACCAACACTAATTCTTAATAAACAATTATAAAAGAAAATCTTTTACTAATTGTAAGTTCTGCTACGAAAACATTTAATTGTCAAAAAATCTTTGTAATTTTTTTGAAGACGTTAATTAAAAGTGATCTTAAAGTGACTTAAGTTTACTCTTCTCCTTATTTTCTACATTTTTCCTCATTTTGTAAATTTCTTGGGTTCAGTCTATAAATACTTTGTTTGGTTAAAATTTATTGCGAAAATTGGGTTGATTCTAACCGAATATGCCATTAAAATACACAATTATGAATAACAGGAAAACGAAAAGAAATAGGTATTGGGAAACCTAATGCTAATCACTGCAGAATTTGATTCTGTGTGTTATGATATAAAAATATACAGTGAGTTTCATTTATGAAGATTGAGTTTTAGACAGTTTGACATAATGAGATTCGACACCATAATATTTTGTCTTTAGAATAATGTTTAGAACCAGGATTTTCTATAAAAAATTATAACATTCTATTTAAAATAAAATTAATGCCGACTTCCGGTCAACCGGAAATGATGCTACAGTGAAAATAAATTAACATACCGTAGTGAAACTAATAACGTGGACGTTAGAGGAGGAAGCGATCCTTCACCTACAATGCTGTAAATATGTGTAACATTTATAATATATAAAAAATAAATGTCGTTGCGTATGTTTAGGAATCGAAAGATGTAGATTTAGAGCATAAAGCAATCAGCAATAATTAGTAAAACATCCACATAACGTAAATTATGAAAATTCATTTATATTTGTCACCATGAAGAATTACCATCCAAGGTTAATTGCAGCATAATGAAGTACATATACATGAATTTCAACGGTTACGGTCTAATTGAGTACAAAATTTATGCTTGACTGGCATACGATGCAATGTAATAGCAGTGGACACTGTTTCTTTATGGAGAATCCTTATTTAGTGGAAATATTAGCACATCTACTACGTTTTCAAAAGAGATCTCCTGACACGCAACAAGAACTAATAAAGAGAAGCCAGGAATAAGCGAGCGTGCAAACGCTGGTGCCGCATGTTACATTTTTCGTTTACATCTAAGCGTGTTCAACGTTCGTTTATTTTCTACAACTACTAATTTAAGCTATAAATCTATATATATTTTGGTATTCCCTGATTCAGTAGAAAATGTTGAAATTCATCTTAACTTAAGGCGTACTTCATATAGGGTATACATATATTTCCAATCTGTTGATTGGTAATCTGCAGATACTATAACCTTCAATCACACATTAATAATTATCCTTCCATTGTTGTAACGAGGCTCGATCTAATCGTGTCAAGAATTTTATTCTTTGGTGCGACATTATCAGATTTCGAAAAAGTCCAGACCCAATTAACATAATTATAATTATGCTTAGTGTCAAACGATGTCAACTTGATTGTATATCTAGAGAGGCCGCAACCTAACAAGGTTCTCCACACCTGCTGGTCGACCATCGGTGTTATCAATCTGCAAATCGTTACCTCGGAGTCGTTAAGCTAACCACAGTGCTTTGGTTAAGTGTTAAGACGTTTCTTATCTTGATGCCATGGTAGCATCATAAATTTAACTAGAATACTTTTGATGAAGAGTTCCAAATATAACATGTGCTATATTTAGGTATTAACAGACGGACAATTTGTCTTATATTGGTATTTTCTAATCGTATATTTTTCTAAAATCATGAATGTGTATTTTATCACATACCTATGTACATATTTTATACATAATGTTCAATAATTTATTATATTACATAAGCGATTCAGCCGTGACGTACGATTTGTTTTTATCTTAAATGCTAATTAATACTATATATTATAATTCAGGAATTCCTGAGTTGAATAAAATGATCCCTCTGACAAAAGGCCCTTTAGTTTATTTATAGCTATTTTAATTGTACATTGTGTTTTTATTTCATATGGGGGTCTATTGAAGAAATATCTGCCAACATAACCATTAATACACGCTCCATTGGTAGATGCAGAGATAGCATGCATGCACTAATTTGAAGTTCAGTAGCTACTTGTCGAATAGAGTTTGTAGGATGAATATCAAAATAAGCCAAAACGA
>JARFOC010082504.1:0-14531 GCA_031763485.1 Osmoderma eremita
TTGTTTCAGTTCCACATTGAATTACGAAATAATAGCCGGTGACATGAGATAGTTTCAGCGTAAAATTGCCGGTCAACTATGTGTTAATTACGGAGATAAGCCATACTTCTAAACCGATCCCTTCCACTAATCTATCATTCTGGCTGCGCCGATATTTTCCTTGCTTGCTACCAACCTACTGTTTATTAAATATCCGAAAATCTTCGCTTCAGAGCTACACTTTTAGGTCCAGATTTAGAAAAATATCACATCAGGGATCCTCTAACGAGATCATCGAGTTTCATTGAGGTGTAGACAGGAAACCTTCAAAATCTGAGTCGTTTGCTGAATGATCCTGTTTCTGAAATATCATCAAGATTCAGAAATTTGTCCCGGAATGAAAATCGACGGTACTCTGAATATTGTGTTGGACACTGCACAGACGTAGACTTGGATATTCCCGTTTATATTGAGTTTTTCGATTTATATTTAGATCGAGTCTGCAAAATTAACAGTCGTCCGCCTGTTGGTATTCCAAATTCAAAGGCATAGGGATGTTATTTTTATCCAGAGGTATGCCAAAGTGCAACAAATATGTACTTTTAATGATTTCGAAAATAGTTGTTCTAGATTCTTCGAAAGTATACTCTGTAAACATATAGTAAAAAAATGTTGCGGTTTGTTTAAACAATAATGTTTACCTTTCTTTTGCTAGGGTTTGGTACGTGATGTTACCTCACTCACACCTAACCGATTAAAATATATTAGGGCGATCAAATATGAACGAACGTCTATTGGCCAAGCTTGGGGAAGGGAATACTCGTTTATATTTGATTGCATTAATTTGCAATTAGTTTACAGATTGAATATTGACCAAATTCTGACGTTAGATTTGAATAAAAGAGGGCACTAAAAACATTTACATATCATCAGCTACTAATTTGCAGCAACAAGCAAAAAGCGACAATCTGTAAAGTAATGTAATGATAAGTAATTTCTGCTCCTATTGTTAATGTAAACTGCCTGCTTTCAGTTCCCTTCAATCCATGTACCCAAATACTTAAACACCCTAACTTGCTAGATCATTTCATCCTATTAGTTATGATGACTCAATAATATGTCAAGAGTCGTCTTGTGCTACTACGTTTCATACGAAATGTGCAAATATCACAGAAGAACTGTTATACATAGTTAAAACAACGGGTGTCATTAAAAACTGGCTGTGTGAGCAGTGTAGTGTAAATCACAATATGGTGGCAACGGAAATTCTGTTGACAAAGAAAAATACAAAATCCTCAGAGGTTTATTACATGATGCAATTATAGAGGCAAAGGTAAAAGCTACAAAATAAGCGAAGAAGTGACTGATATTTTAAAAAAACCAACTGTATATTAATATCGGTAACTTGGTGGTACAAATCTGTAAACTGCATGCCGAAACTAAAAAACTAAAAACAGAAAACCTTGTTTTCAAGCAGAATATCGGAAATTTGAATGCAAACTTTAAACATTCCACAAAAGATGGAGATAAAATACCAGAAAATTTTATTTGATCTATCTAAATAAAAAAGAATTAACCATAAAAATGGCATTATCGGCGCATGGTTTATTGCTGGAATCACCACACTAGCAAAAGCAATGAAAGGGGTACAAGCACTAAAGACGGACTCGAGTTTCTGCCTACCAGGCGTCATCAGCGTCTCTCCGAATGCTGAACCCACTTTCATCGCTATTGCGTCGCGAAGTTATTGCGAAATGTCCCAGCCATTTGCAGCCACTGCTTCGATAATGGCATTTTTACGGTGGCATTTTTGATGTTTCTTAAATAAAAAAGAGTCGAACAAACAACAAAAGAAATTTCTGAGAGTGGATCGGATAACACGTTGAGCAACAACAATTTAAACACAATCACAAGCTCACAATCTGATACGGCTACAAATGAAATCACCTATGCAGAAACGATCAAAAGTTCCCGTTCTTTAAAAAGCCTACGACGCAAACAGAAGGCAATGACAATATATCCGAGTCAACGGCAGCTGGTGGGATGGATGACTTCCAAATAGTAACTAGAAGAAAAAAAGTTTAAAACAATTTCGCGACCTTATACTGCCGCTAAACTTAAAGCTGTAATCAAATGCAAATATTTATATGTTAGATTCGACGAAAGGGAGCTGAAGAACCCAGAAATTTGACCGGTGAGCCTTACGTTAATTCTTTTTGGTGGAAGATGAAACCACCGAAAGTCATAACTTACATAACTAGATTTTCGATTTGTTGCCAAAATGTTCAGTGTTTAACCACAACATGTAATGTTTTAAATATGGAAGTAACTTTGCTTGAAAATTGCAAAATTATCATGCTTACTGAGCATTGGTTCCAGTATGAATGCTTAGCAATGACGCAGATTTCGAACTTTAAATTGGCAGCTAATAGCTAACTGCCGCTAGCTACCGCACATACTTAAAACAAGGAGACTCGACGATTTATATCGCAAACCCTTTATCCGGCGTGCCGATTCTTCAATGGATGATTTGGCTGTCGATTTAGTCTTCGAACGCTGTAGTCTTAAGCTCTATCATAGAAGTAACCATTATATTCTTGTTGGCGTATACAGAGCGCCTTCTAGCAATTTTATGGATTTTTACTCTAAATTTGGGTTATTGTTAGAATTTATCACGAAATTACACATTGCAACAATTATAGTGGGAGAGTTAAACGTAGACTTTCTAACAACGGACTGCCTGTTCCTGTCTTAGTACTGATGTAGTTCTAAACTCATCTGGTCGCGTGTTGTTAACATTGACGTAGGTTCTTCTGATCTTATACAATACATGTAGTGTTTTGGGCAGTTTCCAACCCCCTTCTTTATTAAGCTATCCCATATCTGTGTTCGTGGAATGGAGTCAACTATGTAAAAAAACTACAGAAGCGGTCTTTGTTCTGTTCTTTGTTGTCTGTCTTTTTTCTGATTCAGCGTGAAGATGTGATCATGTAAACTCCTGTCCGTGCTCTGCCGCTCTTTTACTAAGCGAAGTCTATTTTCTAAAATCCTTTCGTACACTTCATCTACTGTACTTAGGACTTACACTTCTTCCACTGTACTTAGGACTGTATTGCGTATGTAATGTTTGCAGATCTTTATTATTCTTTACACATCAGTATTATTAGCTCCACCCACAATTGTTTAGTATCACTTGGTCGATCCAAATTTTATTAAATAACCTCGATCAATCAGGGATCTTATCGCTCATACTTTAAAACTTTTCGGTAGTTGATTCGTCATATCCAGGAGCTTTTCCGTTTTAAACTTTGCAATAGTCTCATTTAGTAGCATCATAGAAATCTTCTCACTGTTGGAACGACGCTCTCTTCAGTTTGTTCAGAGTCGTTTGCTTGATGTAACATCTTATTCGCAGGGCGAATAGGGAAGGAGTTTTTAAAATACTGTTGCCACCTTGCACTAATTTCATTTTATCATCGAGCAATAATTGCTTCTGTAAAAATAATTTCTAAAATCAGTTCCTTCAATTAACTTCAGACACATTTTAGATATTTAAGCAGTTTGAAATAGTGGCTGCGTACTCAGTAGAAGTCACGTGGGTTTAATTTCTACCTAAACTCTCCATATGTATTATATTACTGTAAGCTTATTTCACAATAAATTTCAATTCTTGAATGATGACCGATATGCCGTCATGATTATGCAAATCATTTTGGGAAATGCTGATTAGATATGTGGTTATGTTTGTAGAAATATTGTTAGATTTCAAAAGCAATTACTCAATGGGAATTCTTTAAGGACTATAACCAAACTTCTGTGAACAAACAATATTTTAGTGATGGTATGGCAAGATTCGAAAATGTCCATAAAATATGTAGATCTTCTTTGCAAGATACTATTTAGGGATTTCAAATTTATCGCATATTTTATTTCATTACCATATCGACGAGTACGGTTATAAAAGTGATTAAGCAGAATTATTCCAGTCCAATGTAAGCGATTTGTTCGTATTTGGTGATATACACCACCATTAAAACCGTCATTAAATTGTTCAACAAAGGAGGGACCCAACTGGCGAATATTGCGTTCTTTCGTGCCGATATCAGAAGGATGGAAATAATAACTTTCGCCGAATGGATATCAACAACTCCAGTGCTACGTCGGGATGTTTTCAGAAAGACGGTAAAATATCTTAACGACGCCCTATAGTCGCCCTTTGAGGATGGACGAGGAACTCGCCATAAATAAGGGAAACAATAGGCCTTGGAAATCCCAACATCGAGCTCGACGATGGGAAAGATGATAGAGCACCGACTTTAATTGGAGTATGGATTACAGCGAACCGAGGTGCAATAACATCAACGCGATGCAGGATTTTGAAAAGAAGAAAATGCCTCAGCGCTTCGACTGTAGTCAATTAAACAATATTTCGCTTGGTTGGCCGCGGTTTTCCTAAGCTCTTTGTAATTAACAGGGGAAACGCTGTGTTACCGTTCTCAATTGACCCACACCAACTGATGTAGTACATAAATCACATTAGTATGCCCACATATCTTCAGTTTGCTTTGAAGTGCACCATGCGAATTATATTAATTTTCAATTTATTCTCGTGACTTGTTCAATCTCTTTGATGGATATTGTGTTTTCTTCGAAGACACGCAAGTATGCAAACTTTCAGATCGACAGGGCATTGAGAAATGTGTTAAAATTGAACTAGAAGGTCGGACTTCATACTGACATGCAAAACGGATGTGTGTGGATTTTACGTTATTTTATGTCTCTTTTTCTATTTGTAGTGGTAAATGTGTATTACTTCTAGAAATTTCCAATGTGAAAAGAAAGCTACTTAAATCTGTTGAGGAGGCTTTAGATTATTGCGATTCGAGTAGTATTGCAGCTGACATTGCTTTACTTCCACCAGAAGTGGATAATCTAACGGACGAAGAGGAAGAGCCAGATGATTGGTTTTCCAAATCTCCTAGATATGCCTGGAACCGTTGAAGTCTTGGCTCGATGTGATGTTAGTGATGAAGAGGCCATCAACTCAGCCATCAGCCATCAACATCCACTACTAGTAATCAGAGAAATAAAACGCGACAAACTCAAAACCAAATGGCAAAGAGGTTCACGTTGGATGTGTTGAACGGGATATGAAACGAAAAACACAGGTTGAGTATTTCAGTGAAAAACTGTTCAGTTTTTCACTGACGAATTGTATAACGTGATAGTAACAAAAACAACGGAAGCGATAAATAAGCATACGTTTACAACATCTATTGTCGAAATCAAAACATTCATTGGCTTTTTAATTTTTTCGGGATACCACCTTTGTCCAGTGAACCCGATTATTGGTCAGACACGAAGATTTAGGAATATGCCATGAGCCGAAATACGTATTTAGAGCTAAAATCTGTGCTTCGTGTACAAGACAATTCTCAAACCACGAATAATAAACATGATAAAACTTTGAAGATTCGACCTTTATTTGATATGATATACATCAGCTTTTAAAAATGGGGAATATTCCACAAATATTTATCAATATATGAGATGATTGTTCACTGTTATGGGCATCAGTTTCTCAAACAATTTATTCCTTCAAAACCAATTAGGTTTGGATACAGGCCATGGGCTATATATGGAAAGGAAAGTAATTGCTACAAATTTAGTCAATATTGCGGAAAAGAAAACCAAAAATCAACCGCAGATTCGCTTGGAGCATGAGTGATAAATAATATGTTGTCGATTGTGGAAAGCCATAATGGGCATCAAATATTCTTCGACAATCTTTTTACAAGTATATCATTACTGGTGGATTTGAGAAAAAGTGGATATTGAGCAACGGGTACTTTGCGAGGTAATAGAATTTTAGACGCCCCTCTAACATCAACAAAAGAAATATAAAACGGGGTGCGTATGATCATGTCTTTGATTCAGTCAACGAAATATTATTGGTAAGATGGAGTGACAGCAAAAGTGTCACCGTAGCTACAAATTTTGATTCTATTGCACCCATGTCATCAGTACAAAGGCGCAGCAAGACTCGTAAAACCAAAATACAAATTTTGCAACCATTACTGATCCATCGCTACAATCGATTTATGGGTGGCGTCGATCAACATGACTGGATGTTGGAAAAGCATCATATACCCATACGAGGGAGAAAGTGGTACTTGTGTCTTTTTACCAGAATAATTGACATGGTAATCGTCAATGTTTGCCTACTTTACAGAAAAGTTGAAAAAAATCAACTTCCCATGAAGGAATTTCCTACGGCAATTGCAGTTCCTTACCTAAGATTGGGACACAGTTATAGGAGGAAGACCCATTTCCCAACCTTCAACTTCTAGAACCCATGTGGTCACCAATGTTAGATTTGATGGGAGAAACCATATAATTGCTAAATGGGAACAGCAGAGGTGCTGCCGATATTCAAATTGCAAAGGAAGACCTCTGACATATATCTCAAAATGTAAATTTGTCTACTGTCTGCTTTCCTTTGTTCCACGTGCCTTAGTTTAGTTTAGTTTCACAGTGATTTCTGATTAAAACATGGCAGAAATTAACAGGAGGTTTAATTTTGGTGTTTATAAATTTTTATATGCTAACCGCCCAAATCAGGGCTTCGCAAACTTTTATTATGCAATTCTGCTTCAACAATACTGTTTGTAATGTGTAAGTTTGATACAAGTGTGGTGGCGACACCTGTTTGATAATACTTCGATGAAACCGATTTCTTTTTTTGTATTTTTAATGAATCGTAACATTTGTCGAAAACATCTTAGATTAAGTAGGTACTAGGGCGCATGTACCCTAATAGAGAAAGAGATATAAGAACACGGGTGAAACGTATGACCGAAATATGTAGTTTCTGCTTGTCAATTAAACAATATTTCCCTTGGTTGGCCGCGGTTTTCCTAAGCTCTTTGTAATTAACGGGGGAAACGCTGTGTTACCGTTCTCAATTGGCCCACACCAACTGATGTACCTACTACATAAATCACATTAGTATGCCCACATATCTTCAGTTTGCTTTGAAGTGCACCACGCGAATTATACAGCGAGTACTTCACTTCCAATTCACAGCACTTACTGCTCGTCATACGAAAACTAATCAAAATGTATACATACATATGTATGAAAGAGGATCACCATTCCATGGGCTCGGCTTAAAAATACCGGCATCCGATATAATGTACGTATCCCGTAGGTTTACGTATGGTAATACAAGATCTAGCGCCGAAATATCCTCGGCCCATCAAATAGAAACGCATACATTTCCATTTATTATCGCCGAAAACTCGGCAGCGGAGAGCGGTCAGAGAGCTGTTCCTTCCATTAATCTCCGAGTTTCCGACAATATAAGTTTGGTAATAAATTTTAATCAGGGTGACTTAATTAGATGGCATGACGATCATGTTTAATTATGCACATGAATGTTTTGTTACATCTAATATAGATGACCAATCCAAGTTAGTTAATACACGATAAATTACACAGGGTTAAATATATTATACCTGCAGAGTTTATAAATAAAGAATGTGGAAGTTATAAAAGTAGTTGCTAAAGGGTGTGAATACAGTAAGGATTAATTACAGATGTTCGGGGTGATAAATGCTTTAAAATGCATGTTCTTAACTGTCCAGAATTAAATTGAAGGGGCATATCCCAGCTTACTTTAATTTATATCAGCCCGAAATATAGATATTTAATAGCACGTAGATTATTAAATTGGTTATTACAAAACATATTCGACATAAAATAAAAGTTATTGAAGCGTTAAACAGGCTTCTTAATTACTTTGTTGGGCATTATTACTACCAACAATCCAAATATGCTTATGTAAGTAATTTCGGATCATTTACTCACTTATATGGAATATGGAAAATTTCCTATTCAATAATCCAAAGCAGTTGTGGGGCTATGTTCAAAAGAATAAATGGAAGGCACGCATACAAAGTCCAATGAAAGTGTTAACTAATCCTCCTGATATATTAAATCCCTTTGCAACGTACTTTGATTCAGGGTATGGTATAGCAAAAGGATCAAGTAATGAGTTTAGTATCTCATACATTAAGTAAGGTAATTCCCTCATTTCTACTTAGAGACTGTGCGCCGGTTCTTGCAAAGTCATTGCATTTTCTGTTCGTACTTATGCTAACAACGTCAACTTATCCTGGTATTCGGAAGTAATCATCTATATGTCCGGTATTTAAAATGATCAGGTGGAGAACTATGGACCGATATTCATTTTTCAAAGGTGTTCGAGATACTTCTCTATAACCATATTTACGCAGTGGTGAAATGGTTTTATGCAATATAGATCAACTGTTACAAATTCAGCGTGGTTATCCCAATATGTGTCAGGGGTTATAGGCGACATGGATAAGTCGACGTAATTTATCTAGATATGTATGGGTGCTATCTTGATTAAGATCTTCAAATGATTTGGCATAGATGGTTCCTTGTTAAAATTCCTCAAATCGTACATTAGTTAGCGTGCACAATTTGTTCGCTATGAAAATCAGCCTCTGCTCCTATTTATCCAGGCACTGGCGTGGTCGAAAACCCTAATTTTGGATCACTTCCATTTCAGATATATATCAACGACATAGCAAGCAGGGCACTGAGGACAAATACAAAAGGACTTGCTGTATGTTTGATAGGCGTGCTAGTGGAATCGTTTCACGCTAAATACAAGAAAGCTTTATGAGGTATTGTCAAAAAAAAATTAATAATAGATGACAGCTACTGTATTGAAAACAACCATTTAATAAAATGTCAGAAGGCCAGAGATCTGGGATTTCTATTTGACCCTAAGTTTATATTTGCACCGTAAATAGAGAATGGAAGCCAATGGTTTCGTAGACTGAAATTGCAAAGATCTTTGGAATAGTGATTTATTACGTAAGATATATATTTCTTTAATCAGGTTAAAATTGGAATACCTTTTCCACTGTAAGATTGGCTGTGAACAGATATTACATAAAATGTGCTTTTTAGTATCTCTATTTAATTTCTACACAAATTTAACTTTCTTTAAGTGAGCGAATACTATATTCTATCATTACTACCTATTTCAATAATATACTTCGGTTTTAGCAAAATTTCACTAGCAAGTGATGCAGGTCTTCACAATATTACAAGAATCTCACTACAAGTACCACTCCGTTAGACATTGATTTAAAATTTGTTAACTTTGCTCGTTTTGTTAGTAGCTTTCTCTTCTTACATATTTTTGCATAGATTTGCAATACTTTTCGTTTTGTTTATATTAATACGTATTCTTTTCTTTTTCCTGTAAATCGGTTACCTCTAGGATAGTAAACATCATTAGTATTAATGTTACCTCTAAAAATATCTTTTGGGAATTACTTCATATTGTGGTTCCAGAGACAAAGGAGATATGCTAGAAAAAGAAACCTAATGCGCGATGCATTAGGTTTAAAGCTTTAAAATATGGCCTTCTAAATATTAACCCGGAAATTTATTACATTCCTGCCACTTTGAAAACATTTCAACACAAATGAATTAACCATAATCGAACCAAAAGAATTGCTCAGATATGATATAATTATTCCTTTGATTTTGTATAGTCGTTAGTGCCACTACTGCTGAAAAGCTAAATATACACGTGAGTAACAACTGAATCTCTATCTCACTATCTCCACGCCATGTTCTTGGCACGCATCAGAATCACAAGCATACATCTCCATACATTGAGACTAATTTAATAATTATTTGGATGCAACAGTGGCTTTGCGAACGTGCCCCCGGCCGTATAAATCTGCATTCTATCATTTTGCATTGTGAGCCAGCGATTCGGGTGCAAACACAGGACTGCACACAAATGCATACGTATATTGCGTTCGTGTATCTATGCGAAAACACACGTCGTTATAATCGTGTACATGGATCTTTGAAATCTAGCGGATTTGCTAGTGCTTTCTGAATTATATGACGAACTGGCGCCGGCACAGTTCGTTTGGCACAGTTGATAGCGTAATACGATAACGCGGAAATTATCGAAAGTCTTGTTTATTAACTGTAAATATTTTTACGACAAAAAAACGTTGCCATGAAGTATTATATCGGTCGCCCTACTAGACGAATAGCGTATAACCCTTAAGCTAAATTTGGAAATAGCATTCGTTGTGAAATAGTACGCCATAAAAAAAAAATGAAATGCAAGCATATGGTTGCTTGTATCAACTGAAACGTAAAGGAAAATACCGCATCAGAAATCCCGCACAAATAATAGTTATATACTTATGTACAACAGTATGCATAAATAATCGATCATTTGCATATTATTCAAAAACCAAATTACCTGCAAATAATTAAAACAATATATCTAGACACATAAAAAGTTTTCGGGAAAGATGTTATCCCTGCGGTTGATGCTGCGAATTGGATAGAGTATTACACCTAAAACTGCTACTTTTAATAAAATTTGGTGTTACTATTCACTTTTCTAGAATAAATTACATTTTAAAATAAGTGTAAAATGGTTGGAGAAATAATTTAATACCAAGAAGGATAAGTTCACCAACACCGAAAAGTAAACAAATCATCCGAAATTAGTCGAGCGAGCAAAGAAGACATTGGAGAAAGCTATCACCGATTTTAATCCATAAAGCTGAAAAAATTATACTAAAAGTGTTAGTTTACACTTATTTATGTATTTCTGGTAATTCCCAAAACAAGGTGCAAAGAGAGCGTTCGCAGTATCTGTTACGCAATTCCGACTCGTCACTACAGTCGCGATGGAAGCGTTGTATTTGCGCATTAAATATGGTTAACGTATTCTATTTCTTAAAAAAAAAATTGTCAGATTTACATTTCCAAACTTATATATAACGTATATCTTAATATTAGATATCATGCTTTAACGAATGAAATTAGATAAATTGACAAAAATATCTATATTTTTTGTTGGCAAGTAGGAAAAACACATAATGCCTACGTATTGAAAAAGGGAGATGAAAATAACTCTGGTTAGTTACCAACTCAAGAAACTTAAGCAATAAAATTTGTAAAGTAAGATGTCTTTAGTCTCGTATTATCTGCTGTTTCTAGGAATTCGGGGTTTTCAACACGCTCAAACAAAGAAGCTTGTTTCCACTTTTCCAAAAAAAGTTTCCAAAAAAATTGAAATTTCGTTATCTTCTTTGGGGACATCATCAGCAACAAGAAGCAACGTTTGTGTTTCTGCTAATATCTTCTTAACCATTGAATTTTGAATAGAACAGTATGGTTTAAGTCCTCGGATGAGAGCTGACAACCAATATCCTCATTTGTTGACTCTTGTAACATTTTACTGGCCCTGAACTCTCTGCAGTGACAAAAGACTTCTTGAGCCTCTTCGATTATATTCTTCCTATCCACAGCTGTTAGCATTAAGCTCGCTTTTGAGCTGATTAATTCAAAGAGCTAGTGGAAAAATAAGATCTTTGACATCAGAACTTCATTGGTAGGTTCACCGCAGTCTGTATGGCAGGCGTGTATACTTCCTACAGCCATAGAAGCAACTTCAAATTTCGGCCCATGTCGCGATTTTTATATTATTCGTACCATTGCGCGTACATGTCGGGATTGAACAGTGATAAAAGCCATGGGCGTCTGTGGGGGCTGTCGATGGTTCGAATCTTCGTTGCGGCAATCGATTTTTACAAAGATTAGTTGCAGCAACTGTGGTCGGTATCTCTCCCTGAACCCTTTAATGTAGAGGATAAATCGACTAAAAATCTATCCAAAATTTTCAAAGACCATAATTTACGTATTGCATACAAAGAAATAAATGCAAAAGATAAAATGAGGTATATCAGAAATCAGGAATTTATGAAATAAATTGTAAAAAATGTAATGTAAAATATATTGGGCAAACAAGGCGACCAATTTTAACACGTTTTAAAGAGCACATTGCTCATTTTAGAGGAGGTAGACCAGAAAAGTCTAGTGTTGCCCAGCATATTACTGAAACAGGTCACGGCATGTCAACAGATAATCTTAGGTTAGTGAAACAAGTCCTTAATCTTAGAGAATTGGATAGTTACGAGAGTATTTATATTCATAAGATTAAGGACAAAGTTATGAATTCTGACAAAGGACCCATCCCACATTCTAGTTTATAAGATCTCTTAGAATAAGTTGTATGGCCAGTGTAGACAAACTTATAGCGAATGTAATATTCAATATACTAATTGTCTTGTTGTGTTTGTTTATACTTGTTCATAATCCAATTGTTTGTGTTTTCCATTATAACAATATTTACTCATTGTAAATAGAAATCTTATTATTAAGTGAATTGTTACGGTTCAGTGAGTGTGACGAAGTACGCTTAATGTACCGGAGGATCAGGTAGTATATATAGACTTAGATTATAAACCGGAAGGTAGTGTTATTCAAGTGGTATTCTGTGTGGTGCAAATCTCCCAGAGTGCGGCGTCTAACATTATCTTCCTTCGTAGATTCTACTGAGGATGGCATACAGAAATACGTGTCCGGAGTTCTTCACTCATCGAGGTGGTAAGGGTATTTTTTTTACTATTTTAGACCACAGTATCCTATTATTTGTATTTGATATTAGAGAAGAAAATCATTGATTCATGTATTTTATAATTATTTTATACATATATGGAGATATGTTGGAATTGATAGGAAAGCACAAAACGCATTTTCTCCTTCTCCAAAAATCCACAAAAGCTGCATGTATGAAATAAAAAAAATGACAAATAAAATACGGAAGTTATAGTATGCTTGAGATAACGTTTTTAAGAGAGATAATCATAAAGCAATACAGAAACTATAAAAAGAAAAAACAAAAACAAGTATCAATAGCGTATGCAACAAGATCCTAGAAACCGTTCAGAAAGTGACTGCTTTCGTAACATTCAATTTAAATCTCGTCGCTTTAAAATACCCGGCTCGCTTAGAAAATATACCTCTTCTGCGTGCTGCCCGGACTGGATTTTGTCATAACCCGTTCCTATATCGCCAGCACTCTCATAAATCCACAATTTGGTATGACGAAATTGATGTGAGAAGTAGAAAATGCCGCACCGTCAATGTCTCTACATTTTTTTTTTGTCTCCCGGAGCACTACTTTCACGGATCATTGCTTTTATTTCATCTTCGATATCAATTCTGTCAAAATCAATACTAACGCGAATGTCCACCGATTCTTTTTGCTTCCATTTTCGGACTTGGCACCCTTCCGTTAAATTGACGACGTTTTCGCTTTTTTGCATTCGTATGGCGTTGGGGAGTTTTACAGATGTCGATGAATGTTTGCGCCAGCCACTATAGATATGTGTATGCATTAGCCTGTCCCTTATTTGCCAACTTTTGAAATTTGTTGAACTCACCCCCGTAGAAGTTTACGTTTGATACAAGAACAACCTACACAAAGATTCAGCACAATTTCTTCTGGTGCCGACATGGAAACAAATTTTAACTTAGCGATATATTTTCCAATCTTTATACCTACTGTATTTATTATATTTTTACCTTCAAGTATGTAATTGAACCATGTTCAACTCACAATCAAGTAAAATGATTTGTTGAAATTGACAGAAAAGCAATAAATAAAAGAAAAGATCTGCGTAAGCCAAATAATTGCATATAAGAAATAGTTTTTGATCGAATGTGCACAAGTTCTGCTAATAAATGATATCGATCTTCAACTCAGTAACTGTATGGGTGCCAACCCCAAAAGTCTCAAGTTACACTACAGGTTGAGTGAAAATTGTATTGTTAAATGTAAATATAACCTTCCGAAGTTAATCCAAAATAATGTAAGAAATTAGATCTCATCTAATATGCATTGTAAACCATAAATTATTCATCATATAATATAAACGCCAAACTAAGTTTTTTATATGGGTATATAATAATATACTCATAATTCTAGACTCCCTGTTAGTAACAGCTTTGCGGAGGTCTCCGAAAACTGTGTCTACTCACGTCTTTATCCTTCAATTCATCTACCAATAGGCATTAATTAACACGGTTTCGCCAATAAACGCCCGACTATTTCCAACTTAGTAGCCACTTAAATTTTACCTAATAAAATTGACAATAACAAACAAACTGATGTAATTTATACCAGTTTAACTAAGACTTTTGTTCGTATTGACCACACTTTACTTTGCGTAAGTTGGGTACTATCGGTGTTTCTACACAGTTTGTTAACCTGCTGTGTGTTTATATTTAAAAAAATATGAAGGATTACATGGGATATATGGGCTATGAATTCCCTCGTTTATATCCTACCTTTGGTGTTCCTCATCGAACCAATCTTGGTCCGCTTCTATTTCTCGTTTTTATTAATGATCTTCGTAAGGTGTCCTGTCCTAAACTTCTCTTTGCTGATGACATTAAATTATTTGTTATTGCGGATAGTATTAATAATAATAATAATAGTCCCCATTTACAAGCCTCCTGGCTCTTAGGGGTGGCAGGGTGTGGTCTGCTATGGTTATTAGCCTCTTCGGTACACTAGGGCTGTAACGTGGCAAGCGCTACGAGCCGACCGCCTATTATTACCCCAG
>JARFOC010082525.1:0-14525 GCA_031763485.1 Osmoderma eremita
CTAAAGCTTAAATACACCACACAAACATCACTTAACCCTTTAACTGCCATACGCATTTAAGAAAGAAGGTCATTTACCCTCCTAACGGTGATTACAAGTACCACCTATTGAATTTTTATTAATTTTTAATTTTTTAATTAATTAATTTTTAATAAATATAAATTTTTATAAAATAAATTTTTACGAAACTTATGTAAAAAAACAATAACAATCAACAACATGTGACAATGAGTGCAATGTAAATACCCTGTGAGACCTCCACGAGTGTTGATTATCTTTCTGCACTTGTTGGGCAAACTCATAATCAAGTGGTCTAGCTCTTGTTGATCAATGACATTCCACTGTTCTACAAGACAGTGATACAATTCTTGTTTTGTTTCAAAGACAAGATTTTGGCGCACTATTCTTCTTTGCAGCAAATCCCATATGTGTTCTATGGGATTTAAATCAGGTGATTGCGCTTACTATGGCAAAACATTAATTTCGTGGTTTTGAAAAAATGTACGAATAATACCTGCAGTATGCGGACGCGCATTGTCGTGCATGAGTTAAAAATTTTCACAAATTCTTGCAGCACAACGTTTTGAATGATAATGTCCCGATAGTCAGTGGCGTATAGATACCGATCCAAGAGAAAGAGATCAGCTTTTGCACCAAGAGATATTCCACCCGATACCATTACACTACCTCCTTGGAAGCTGTGAACAGTTTGCGGTGTAGCTAATCGTTCTACGTTCCCGGGACATTTCCACACTCTCGTTCTCGTATCTGACCGAAAACCCAACCGGGATTCGTCAGAAAACAAAACAGATGCCCAGTTTTGTTGATGCCAATTTAAATGTTGCTATGCCAATTCTAATTTTCTTCCGCGATTTCCTCTCGACAAAGTAGGAACCCTCAGAGGACGATGGGCATTAAAACTGTCTGCATCGTATACGAAATCTTTCACCCTTATAACCGCATTCGTAAAATTCTACTATCACGTTTCACTCCCACAAGATGTCTTATATTCCTCACTGTTCGATTGCTTATTAACACACCATGAGTGTCGTAAAATCGAATCACTGATTCTGTCGCCGAAATGTTGCGGTTTCTTAATGCACAAATTCTCAAGTATCTGTCAAGAAATCTCGTGCGTCTTGTATGACGTTCACCCCCATCATTGGTTTGCTGATATCTCCACCACAAACGATTGACGACATTTTTTGACGTATTGTGAGCTTCTGCAACGACCCTTGGAGTTAAACCACCTTCAAGCATTCCAATAGCTTTTAATTGCGTATCACGGTGTAAATTATGTCTCTCCATCCTCAATTAATGCTAAAGAAACTGGAAAAGAAAATTGATCTTTAAATAAGCACAAAAATCTCAGTATGACAAATCAACAAATCTTAATTTTTTGTTTAATTTTTACAGGTTTTTCATACAGTGTATTTTATAACAGGATTGGTTCATTTTTTGAATATTTTATCTGATGATAAATTAGTGACGGTATTACCTACGGTACTTGATCGAATTGAGATCCGTCTGTTTCTAAACATGGGAATCTATGAGGTATCGTGTGTACTACTCGTCTGAGCCTTCCAGATGCACTTTCTAATGGTCGTGAGCGTCTTTGTGAGTGTCGTTGCATAAACTTTCTTTTTAATGGAACCCCAAACAAGAGAATCTAAAGGATTGAGATCAGGAGATATCGTAGACTATAAGATAGTACCGCCGCGACTAATCCATCTGTTTGGGAAGTGTTCATCCAAGCACTTTCTTACATTACCAGCAAAACAAGCTTGAGGGCCAAAATGCATGTAAATCATGTTACGGCATATATTCAACGGCATCTCGTCAATAACTTGTTCCAGTATATTGAGACACCCGGTTATTTCCAGGCAAACGTTAACGGCAAATTTTCTTTCGTGACCGTATTTCCGAAATTCATGCGGATTTTCTTCTGCCCAATGGTGAAAATTGTAAATATTAAATACATATGTTGCCATCTTCTTGAATGACGAGTGTTTATAATCGTCCGAGTGTATTAGAGGCATTATACGCGAATTAAATACGACGTTTTATCTACGACTATCATGAAAGTATAAAAATAACTATTCCGATTATTCTTATTTAGGCAACCAACATTTCACAACTTAGTAAACATGACATGTCAAATGACAGGTCAGTGTTTTATAATTCATAAAACATTAGTGTTTTATAAGCAGGTTTATGTATCTATAGTTACGTATTTAATGAACATATTATTTAATAGTCGTAGATAAATATTTATTATAAACATTTGTAGACAATATGTCGAATGATAGTATAGACAATGATAATCTGTCACTTACTTTCCGCCATAGGGAGCAAAAGTACAACTTTCCTCCCTACTGGGAAAAAATATTTTATTATCCTCTTAAATAGATCAATTCATAAGCAATTCATTAGTATTAATTGCGATTTACATATATTAAAATGAATATTGTATACGAAATCTTTCACCCTTATAACCGCATTCGTAAAATTCTACAATCACGTTTCACTTCCACAAGATGTCTTATTAAAAATAAAAAGCAATATCCGGCATTATCATGATTTCACAAATTAATTTCTGCCGGCCCGTCAGCTGTTTACCCCCACTACCTACTACTACTACTCCATCAACTCTAAAATTCCATGAAATTGATGTAAAATTGGTGACACATCAGAAATCTACTGGTGAAGATAGCAACTGTTTCTGATGTGCCAACATAAAATCATTGATGAGAAAAGCAACCACTGAATGGCACCAAGTGCGACCGTTGATGTAAATCGGCGTAGAAAGCAACTCTCTGTATACAAATAATCACGAAAAAAGCAGAGCCTCCACAAAATTATATCACGAAAGTCGAATTAAATACATAAATGTCAACATTTCACAGTAATATTTTTGATCAAAGTCGCCTAAGAATGCAAACTTATTATTCTACAATGTTGCCAAATGTGTTGTTCATAAAAGTATGTTGATGATGAAATGTTGAAAACAAACTTTGAAGTTAGAAAGAAAACGTTTACGAAAAAATGGTATTACATGTTCTTCTTTATTCTAAATTGTAGCTATCTCTAACAACATATATCGAACATGTGGAATAAAAGTACGACCGTCGAATTTTATTTGAGATTTTCGATTCAGAATTTAACAAGGAGTAACGCCACGTATACCTTTGCGCCAATATTCAGGCGGATTCATTTTCGACCTTTACCATCGGGATCTCGCTTATTATTGGAGATGGAGGGTAGGTTTAAATTTGGCAAAGTTGCTGAATTTTGTGATTGTTATGAATCTGAAGAAAAAATGAGCCTGTGACAAATGACGTTCGAGGTTTTTTTAAAAAAGAAAACAACTCAGTTTTTTCTTTTACCTCTAGCACTTTCGGCTTTGCAGAAGATCTTGCATTAGATCTTCTTTCTAATGGCGTACTCGAAATTTTTATATGACGTTTCGATTCCTTCTGGCCATCATCAACTTTCTTATTTCTTACCGACGCCGTGTTAGATTTTGACACCGTCAAAGAGTTTTTTTTCTGATTTCAACCATGTATAACATGTTGAATTGATATTATGACTTTATTGACCTTGACCAAGAATACATTTTAATATTAGATAAGGTACCCATGAAATTTAAAACTGTCAAACGTTCATTGGTAATAGAAAGATGTCGTACACCAACGAAGAGAAACGAGATATGTTAAGTATTTTTTATTTATCGAATCGAAGTACAAGAGTATAGATAGTACAAGATATTTACAACTGTATCCAGAACAGCCACATCGTACCATTTTCTACATCATGATAGAAACTTGGACAATGGATTGTTTACCAAACCGCGTAATATTTATGTTAGAAATTTGAATGAAAATCAACGGGATATTTTACAAATAGTAAATTAAAGGTGTGTTTTGCAAGGTTGATGTAAACCTTGCACATGATTAGTAACAATAAATGAAAATACCAATAACAGTAATAATATAAAAATATCATATAAAAATTTCGGGTACACAATTAGATAGAAGATCAAAAGTGACATTGAGAATGTGTTTTTAGTTTTTCTCTGCGTGGCCAAAAGAAAGTGATAGAAGTAAAAGAAGAAAATGAGTTTTTTTCGTTTTTAAAAAAAAATCTCGAACGTCATTTGTAACAAGTTCATTTTTTCTTCGGGTTCATAACAAACACAAATTTAGCAACTTTGCCAAATTTAAACCTACCCTCTATCTCCAATAATAAGCGAGATCCCCATGGTGCGGGTCGAAAATGAATCAGCCTGTATACGCTCACACGGGAAGAAGCATTAGAAGCTGAAGAAGAAGGGTGTATATTAGAAGAAGTAACTTTAGAATACAAAACCAACGCTGTTACGTATTGGAAAAGTGGGAAGCAAAGACGACTTGCGTGGAATACCGTCCAGCAAAAGTTTCGTAAAGTTTTATCTATGCAGCAAATGTACAGGTTAACGGTCAAGTAATATTGTTACATAGCACAGATTTGTTCCTACATATTATTATATTCTATAGTATTATTACATTTTTTATTTTTTCTAGTGATGGGTATTACAAGCTAACACATTGGTTTAGAGTTTTTAAAGCATCACGAATTAGATTTGAAATTTGAAGAGAGCTTACAAAATAGTTTTAACAAAAATAAATAAATTCAATACGCGATAATATCAAAAAGATATATGTAAACATATTTATGTATTGAACTTCTTTTGTCTGCTTGATAAAACTCATTCAAACAAACAATTTTTGTCTTAAAACTTTTTCTATACCTCTTACCGTTAGCGAGTTATCCGTATAGGTGAATGGAAAATTTCCCATTTTCAAAAATTTTTTCAGCCGCTCAGAGTGTTTTTCCACAAGAAATTGCCTACCTATATGCCATACCTATGTAATGCGATCTGCATGTTCTCAAATGTTTATAATTTTTTTGATTTTCCGGATTCGGGATCGTCCCTTGTTAGTAATAAAGGCTTATTGAAAATATCGAAAGAATCCATTCTCTAAAGAGAATGGAATGCCTACTGGTCATCTGGGTACAGAACTGAAATGACTCATTATGCTTATATATGAAGTGGAAAACAAGTATTGATACGTAGATTGCAGTATATCCAGTTTTCTTCTCGAATTTGGACAGGCATTTCTTCAACATGCTTGTGGATTGTTCTGTCCACGCTGTCCATAAATTAACGCTCTAAAAATTCCATGATTGTTTGACGACTCAGATTCGTCGTATCTGTGAAACGTCAGTTCAAATTCTCCACAAAATTTTATACGATCAGTAAAATTTGACAAAATCTAACTATCTTTCTCTACCTGTTCAATATGTTTCTTGAATTGATTATCTATAGGTGCTATCTATCTGACAATAAGAAGCAAATGGCTCAAATTTGTCACGTCCTTGGAGCTCCATGAAGATTCACAATTTAACAACATGCATGGAAAAGGTATATTGTTAGGCTATTTGTTTTATTTTATAACCATATACATATCTACGAAACATCTGCATAAATTTTGTTATTAAATTGTCTTTTATAAGAACTGTTTTTTGCTGTGTCAATATTCAGTTAAAGTTATTGCGGGCGTAGACCGTCTCAGTGATTTAATTTCAATTTTTCCTTGGAAACAATTCCGAAAATGTATTGTTTGCCCAAAATTCATAAACCGGGAAAAGCGATGAGACCTATCGTATCAGGCATTGATTCGCCCACTTACAGTTTGTCCAAATAGCTAGTCAACGAATTCAAGAATCTCCCACGTAAGGTAGAAAGCTTAGCAGTAGAAAATTCGCTGGAATTTGTCAATAAAGTGAATAACATAGGAATTAATGAAGGGGAGATTCTTGCATCGTTTGACGTTTGTTCACTGTTTCCGAGCGTGCCGGTTCCTGAAACTATAGAGTTTTTAAGAAAATACTTGAAATTAAACGAAGTCGAGGATATTAAAATTGCGGAATATCAAATTAACGAAGTTATGCGTGTCACAAAACCGTTTTAAAATCGGAGGGAAATTCTACGAACAAGGGTACGGCAATGGGAAACCCGCTGTCGCCGCTTATTGCCAATCTGTTTATGAGCGAGTTTGAAACCGAATTGAAAAAGAACGGAGGTTATTTTCCGAGAATTTGGCTAATATACGTAGATGATATATTTGCGATATTTGATACCACAAAATATACGATGGAAAATTTCCTAACAAAATTAAACTCGCGATTTGATCCGATTAAATTCACAGTGGAAAAAGAAATGTACAATCGTCTACCTTTCTTAGATACTTTAATAATTAAGAATGACAGTAAATTAGAAATAGACATATACAGAAAAGAAACCAACACAAATAGATTCATATGGCAGATTCAAACCACTGTCAACAACAGAAGATGTCCGCTATTAATTTCCTGGTAAATAGATTAATTAAATCCCCGTTAAGTCAAAAGAGATTCGACAAAGAATTAAAAATATATTAAAAACATGAACTAAAAGTCGGGAGTTTATAAAATTAAATGTAGAGCTTGTGAGAAAGTTTACATTGGATAGACAAACAGGTCTATCGAAACTAGGTATAAGAAACATATTACGCACTACCGATATGGGAGAGCAGATATATCTGGCGTTGCGGAATATATGGCAAAAACCGGACATAATATAAACATAGATAATTTAAAAATAATGAAATCGGTAACATCGACGCGTGAGCTAGATGCTTATGGATCGATTTATGTTAAAAAGAATAAAAACCTTCTTAATCGGGAAGAAGCGCCCTTGTAATTTTCCGTACTGTATGGATTTATTGGAGCAATAAAGGCGCACACTTGAGAACACTCGGGTGGTCCTCCTAAGAAATTTTGGGTCAGGGATGTGGGAGAAGGTTGTACATATGTTAGGGATAGGTAGACGGAATGAAGGGAGAAGAAAGAGGAGTGCATGTTTCTAGTTTAAGTTATTTTCGCGTTCATTCGGTTATTCGACTTGATAATGGGAATCCACGTATTCCCGAAACACTTGTCGTCCGGAATTAATTAATACTTTGTGCGGGAGGAGTAATCCGGACAGCGTGTTTATTGTGCTGTCCCACAGTCCTTCAATCTTTACCTACTTGAAAACTTCGTCTTGAAAAAGGGATTTTTAAAAGTTCTTCAACAGAATTCATATTTAATTTGTGCAATACAACACAGTGCTGTTGATTTAAGCAATACGATGTCGGTAGATTTAAAAACCGGTTTCAAAACCGTTTGCAAAACCGATTAGTAAACCCCTTTGGGGCTTTTGTTTTTTATCTTTTTAGTGAAAGTAATAATTTTACATATTTAGTAACATATTGTCTTTACACCAAATGGAAACAGCGTTAACATCTGTCTGCAGCTCAACCTGAGAGCCATTCTCCAGAGATTCCAAACTAAAATGGTGATAGATCAACGGGTTGGTTTCAATAATACGACCGCGAACAAATCCGTGCTCATCCGGGAATATACCAGCGGATCACGCAGATACAATTTTATCAATCACAACAGACTCCAGCACTTTATCCAAAGATGGAAAGGCACATATTGGACGGTAATTCCGAATATCACAACGGTCGCCATATTTAAACAATGGTACCGCAAATGCCAATTTCTATTGCGGTGGAAAAATTCGAGAAGTAAGAGAAAGATTGTAAAGTAGAGAAATGGGTATGGCTAATGACGAACTGCGAAATTTCAGAAAGAATGAGGGTGTGTCATCAGGGCCAGAAAAAAAGTAGTTTGACAGAGTGGGCAACTTCTGAAAGACAACATCAGAATTTATATCAATATTAAAAATTAAGTTTGGATTATGATAGTATATAGGATTAAAATTTGATTCAAAATTGGAATGATTAGAGTAAACAGTTTTAAAGTCGTTTGCAAACGTATTACATATAACGTTCACGTCACCAGAAGAATTGTTACCATCAAACATTATTTTTGGTAGGCCATTAGTCTTGCGTTTGCTATTAATATAGTTTCAGAATATATTTTATGATGGATTCTAAACCAAAGAAAAAAAAAGGTGAAAAACTGCTCAGTCTTAGAGAAAAATCAAAAAATTTTGATACGATTGAAATAGAAAAAAAGTCTATTGCCGCCGTGGCCATAATATAAAATAAAGATGAAGGTGTTCAAGTGGCGTTCTTACCACCGAATACGACTTCATTGCTTCAGCCAGTTGATGAAGGTATCATTAGATGCTTTAAATCCATATATACTTGATAGGTTTTCGAAATAATTTACGCGACGATTGACGATTTTTCCGATATTGGTCTCATGAAATGTTGGGAGTCCTTCACAATTGGTGATGCAATTGTATTTATCGAGGGACCAATGGACGAATTGAAACTAGAAACGATAGTGGCATATTGGAAGAATTTGTGGATGGATATCGTTCGTAATTTCGAAAATACCCCAAATATTGATCCACAGCTCACAACGATAGTTAATATAGCCAGCAAAGAAGAAGGATTTAACGATTTGACTGTAGAAGAACTAATCATTCTTCTACAGCCAAATCGTTAAATCCTTCTTCTTTGCTGGGCTACATTAATTATTGTTGCGAGCTGTGGCATCTTCAGAATTACGAACGAAATTCTTCCAATATGCCGTTTCTAGTTTAGACGAACAGCAGCAGGTGTTGACCAATGAGGAATTGGAAGATCTTGTCTAATTTTGTCTAACGTCAACAAGAACCGTCATCATGGACGCTTGAAAAATTTTCTGCGATATTTCCAACGGCCCAAACATTAAAAGAGCAGATTATGCCCGAAGAATGTAAGACAGCTTAAAAATTACTCGCACTGTAACACAAGGCTTCAAACCGCTGCAAGACCTGTTTACTGGAATGGAAGGACAGAAACAACTTCCAATAACAATGTTCTTTCAAAAAGTGGACAAAATGATAATGCTTAGCCGTCCATATGGTTTTATTAGCAACCAAGCAAAGAATTGACCGTCAAAGACTCAGAACACGATAAAATATCGAGCTCATTAAAATTAAAATAATTTTCCATGACAAACACTAAATTCTTAAAGTAAAGCAAGGTAAAAGTAACTCAAATTTTTCCTACATTAAAAAACAATGTTATATACTCACGATATATGCATATATTCTTCCGTGTGTTTAAACCAACCTAATCCATTAAAATCTATCCAAAATAAATCTTCATTTCACCATACAAGACGAAGACGAACATTCTACAAAAAAAACCCTGGTTCTATTTAATACCCCTAAACACGTCAAAATTTTCCGGCGTTAAGTATATAATACCCCCAAAGAACACTCGCGCTGCACTGAAAGCTTCCGAGAGCGTCCCATCAGTTTTTCAGGCACCTTTTCAGCGCAACCGAGAACTTGCGCCTGCCACCGACTCGCGGTAACCTCACGATGACCGTGGTTTGAATAAAATTACAATCAGTCACGTGCGAATTGAAGTTAAGCTGAGCTTTTAGCTTTTTTAGATATTTATTATTCTTGCGATTCGGTATAGTGGGCACGAGGGCAGTTATTTTATGGCGGCTTTTTAAGATGTTTAAAAACGATTTTGTCAGGGAAAACTTGAGGTATGACCAGATAGATAACGTGACCGTTTTTTAAATGTTTGAATATACGACTCTAAACAATGCTATAAATATGCAAAAGTTATAAGCCTTTAAAGATACAAATACTGAAGTAATACGATAACACTGGTTTAATTGCAGCAACTGTTGTCCACCTTCTGACATCAATGCATGCTTGACAGCGTCTAATCAATGACTGTCTTACAAGTTCTGAGACTCAAGGTGTGTCCCTTGTTTTGCTGAAATTCTTGTTGAATACGTTTTCTCATTAGGAATCGGGTCAACGTAAACTAATGATTTAAGATGTCTCCTGAGAAAATAATCCAAGGAATTGCAAGCCTGTTTGTGAGCAGTCCAAGCACGCCCTATCCACTGGTTCCGGAGCGGCTATATCAAACTGTGTACCACGAACTGAATATGATACTTCTTCCGGAAAAATAGGTGATTCCTATTCGAAAAAGCGCGAATAAATTTAACCAACGCACAATTGGAGATAGGAAAAACGGACCAATCAGATATCCTTCTATTATTCCCGATCCAAGATTTAGAGAAAACTGCTGTTGATGTCGTATTGACTAAACTTGAGGGTGTTGTGGAAATTAATTAAGGAATCTCGGTTGAATTTTCATTGTTGCAAAAGCCAGCGACAAAATTGTAATTCAGAATGATGATGTTGATTTTTAGCAGACAGATTTTCACAAACTTTTTTACCCCGTAGACCACTTGGGGAATTTTGTTTTACCGTAGACCCCTGTCCGCAAAATATTGAATTTTCCAAAACCAATTAACCTCAAATGTATTTCCCACAGCTGCCCACTCTAATAATAGGGTTTTTGAAAAGTGGAGAATTGTAAGAAAACATGCACAATTTTTATTCAGGTCTTTATTGAAAAGAACCTGTTTATCTAAAATCTGTGTGAAGGTCATTTAAATGTTGAATGTGTGTCAAAACGTCATCATCAAAATGACAAATTGGGGATCGGGGAAAATTCCGCAATGTTGGGCGTAAATTCCGTCAATTCAGACTAGAACCTTGTGAAAGCAAGTTAATGTCATTAGATTTAGTAAATAAATCTGTTGAATTTGGCTTCCATTAATTGAATTTCCTTTCAAAATGGGAACTGTAGCATCCAAATCTCCAAAACCGTCTCAAAAAGTGAATGAAGTCTTATCAAACATAAGTATCGAAATATGGAGATATTTATGCCAATTTCGCACAGAAATTTGTAGCTACTAAACGTGGGGGAATGACGCAGTGTATTGCAAACATCCCGGGTTCATTTTTTTAATAAAGGGATCGCTTTTTACATGAAATGTAAATGATTCAATATTGTCGTCGTAAAGTTAAAACTTTTATCAAAACCTGCCCTGTTGATAGCCAACGCACCTTGCAGCAGTACGGCAGATCAACACTGTTCGTTTCCTCGTCTAAAGTTAGCATCTGACGAAATTCACGAAGACGCATTGCATTTACACGAATATAATTAACAATCGCAATAGCTTTCTCCAAAGTGTCTTGTAAAATGGTGGATTTTGCGCAAAGATTTTGCTGATACAAAATGCAATGAAATGATATAAATTTTTTCAATTTAAAATTGTCTTTTTTCCATAAAGCAACGAATCCTTCTTTTTTACCTTTCATAGAAGGCGCGCCATCGGTGCAGACACTGATTAAATTATTTACATTTAATTGTAATTGATGGCATACCTCTCTGAAGTTTTCGAAAATGTCAACTCCACGAGTTCTTCTAGTTAGTGGACCCAGCGCAAGAAGTTCTTCGTAACACTGAAAATCTTTGATTACAGCACGAATAAAATATAAAACTTGCGCCGAATCAGTTTTATCAGTCCTTTCATCCAAAGCGATTGAAAAATAAACATCTTCATTTTTTTATAATTGTGCGAAGTTGCTACGTTAAATTTTGAGCTAATTCGTGGTAAACACACTGTTCGGATTACTCCTCCCGCACAAGTATTAATTAACGGAACGACACGTGTTTCGGGAATACGTGGATTCCCATCATCAAGTCCGGCACCGAATTCGGTACCTGAATGCAGTACCCTCAAAAGATCAGCTGATTTGTATCTAAACGATGGCTTTCTATGAGGTTATCTGAAAAGCAAAGTTTATAATAACATGCAAATACGTAATTTGGACGAACTGAAAGCGCTTACATGTACTGCATGTGATGGAATAAATCCAAAATTACCTTGAAAGACTAGGACTTGTGAAATTACACAACATCTTTGTTATGCTGTTTTGTTTATCTTAGAATAAAATAATTTTTTTATTCCAAGTGCACTTTCTTTATTAAAAATATAACCAAATTCGTCACAGCTCTGTTTTGCCAACATAAATAATATTTCCGTACCAAATTCCACTATACTTTCGTAAAAAAATTTAACATTAGGAAATACCTGTGTGTAACGTTACAAAAAAACATATACTGCATATAGAATTATATATAGAAAATTGTGGCGCGAATACAGATATAATTCGTATTTATTTCATCAAATTTATTTCGATTTCACTACATCAATGTGAATGACAAGCCATAGAGCCGTTTCCCACGCAAGAAGCGAAAGCCATAATATGTGGGATTACATGCTGTTCTATAACACCAGAGAAGAGATGAGCCCACGGTCCACTGGCGAAGATTCCAACCTCCTCACCGCCATGTGTCCCTACAGTTAGATTTACCATCGCTGGGTATTTCTTATTAATATCGGCTGGAAAGATCGTCGAAAAGGACTAGTTAAATAAAGTATTATTTGGATACTCTATACTACTAACAAAGAAATATTTTCACGTCATATTTTTCGAAACACTTCGGAACTAGTTTGTATACGGCCAAAAATGTTTGTCGTATATTACCCAGGAAAATACTCGGACCAAAGAAAGCAACGCAACGAGATTATAGGACGTTAATGAATTTGGAGGTAAACGAAATCTTGAAAGGGGAGGATATTGTTAATTAGATAAAGATAGATATTGATAGATAGATAAAGGCAAAGCGACTGAAATGGTATTGTCATATACACAAGACAGAAGAACAGTAATTGCTGGCAAAAATTACAAGCTGGAAACCAAAATGTAACAGGCCGAGAGAAAGACCAAGGACCAACTAGGAAGAACAAGTTATGTTGGACACCAATAGTCTAGAAATAGAGGGATGGAGTCAAAAACTGAAAAACAGGATAGAATAGAAAAGGATATCAGAGGAGGCAAGGACACACACCAGCTGGTGAATAGAGGAAAGCAGGAAGAGGTCTAAAGTGCTCGGTTGAGCGGCTCAATGACTAATAGATTAATGGAAACGAAATTTAGTAGGTCTCAATGAATAAATGTAGAATACAACCTGAAAGTTCTGCGTGTTGACTTCACCATTTATTATCTACTATGAAACTGCTAAAATATTACGGTATACTAGAATTTGGTTATGTTGCCCTTACAACTCTTGCATGCGTTGGAGCGACCATAATATGGAAAAGGATATCAGAGGAGGCAAGGACACACACCAGCTGGTGAATAGGAGAAAGCAAGTGTGCTCACTGCTGGCAAGCGATCTAAAGAGCTCGGTTGAGCGGCGCAAATTATATATGTATATATATTACTCACATATGTTCTTATCATAAACAAAGCCACTCCTATGTCCATCAACTTCTGGAACATATCCGGGTCCATTAGCATAGGATAATATCGAATAAGGTATACCTTGGGTATCGTTACTTGCTGCACCCATGATATCTTGACCTCTAGAAACTGGTGCCGACATGGTAAGTGCGTGAGAATGATCTGATGTTACTACTATCAGCGTCTCCGAGTCGTTAGTTAAAGTTTTTGCTTTCTGGATCGCCTTTGATAACTCTATGGTTTCAATCAACGCCTTCTCTGGTTCATTATCGTGATGGGCGTGGTCTATCTTCCCACCTTCCACAAATAGGAAATAACCACGCTCCTCTTTGGATAGCACCTAAAAGAAACAAGGAGATGATTTTGAAATATTACTTCTAAATAGATTTACACCTTAATGGCAGCTTCGGTCATCTCTTCCAAAGTGGGTTTCTGATGTTGGGGATCTTCCAGATAGTATTTCATATGTCCGGGTGCGAATAAACCCAAAAGGTAATCTACTTGTCCACTCTTTTCGAGCAGATCTGCTTTGTTCCAAACATAAGCCGACGTTTGGTTTCCTTTATTACGCCGCCATTCCATAATCAAGTTGCGGTTGTCCTCTCTTACACCCGGTTGACCCTCTTCGTCTTTCACGGAGTTAGGAAGAAATCTATTTCGTCCCCCACCGAGGATAACGTTGAAGTTACTTCCTGTTTTGCTGGTGAGGAGTTGTAACGCTATGTCTTCGCATGTTGTATTTCCGGCATGACTTTCCCAATGTCTATCGGCTGAATGGGCGTAAGCACCTGTTTAGGAAGCAAATACTTTTTGAGTGGTTCTGCTACATTATTTATACAAAAATAAGTCAGTAGAATACAAGTAGTGTCTGGTTTTGAATAAACAGTAAAGGTTTAGCATATACAATGTATGGGATCGTAACAAATTGATTAGTTCGGGAATACGTGGATTTCTTCAGTAGACGAATCTGCTCGATACCTATAATGAGCGATATGTTCTTTAAGCTTAGTTTTTATTGCTGTTATCGTTTGATGATATACCGTTTTTTCCTTGCAAAGTTACACGTTGGTATTTCCTATAAGTTACGTTAAGTGACATAATACTCAACCAGGTATACGTTAACGGGTCGCCAGTGTAGATCTATGGCCAGTATTATTAATGAATTATCTCTGGCTAGATCGTTTTAAAGGATCCACTAGAATTTTTTTTGTAACGAAAAATTTCCGGCAAATTATATTCGTACGCCCTATGCATAACCATACAAGAGTGACATAACGTGGGAGATGCAACGTAAACACATTATGGA
>JARFOC010082556.1:0-14522 GCA_031763485.1 Osmoderma eremita
ACCGGTATTACGGTATTACCTTGTCCTGTATTACTAAATATTTTTGAGGTTAGATAGATGGTTGAAAGAAAACACTCCATACCGTTCGTTTATATTAAAAACTCTATCTACTTCTTATCTCACTCCACTCCCACTCCAAGAAAATCCACTCTCACTCTGTCACAAATACTCGAACTCACCTTATGTTTCCAAACAAAAGAAATAACCTATTAATTTTAGCCATTCTGTTATTTACATGTGTTTGGATGTTTCTTTATATTGTGTTAATTTTCTATTTCAATAATTTCATTATTTTTAAAACAAAAAATTGTCTACATATCCGTCTCACATTTTGCCGTTGACGAGACTGTGCAGGTTTCCAAACAAAATTTACGTCACACTTTTCTTCTCAATTCTTTGTAATCTGTCAGTTTGGTATTGGTCTCATTTTTTGTTTCATTAACATTCTTTCTTGCCTTTGTTGTCCTGTATTTAATTGAATATTAGAAACTCTTTCCCAAGGTAACAAAAATTACATGAATTATATAAAAAATAATTATAGATGTAGTTCGTCTGCAAACACATAGATGGCACATGAAAAAAAGTACAATTCAGAACATATATATTTACATTATCGTAATGAAGCGGCACGGTCAATGCCTTTTGGTCACTCTGTATGTCATGATTGTATTTCGCAGTAATTAAAAAAAAACGCTTATGCATATTCGAATATATAGGTAAAACTAGTAGCATGTAGAAAATTATGAATATGTAGTTTACGCGGATGAGTTAATGTAACTCAAGTTTGTTTTAGGCCGTACCTGAAAAAAACAAAAGCGTTGCATTGTAGTTCAGTATAGTTTTAAATTAGAACGTATCATCACTTCGACAATTTTTTACTTACCCGGAAGTACTGGTTAAAAATTCCCTTTGATTATAATCCTTTGTTTTGTTACTGTTGGAATACATATCAGACATGGGTCCAGAACCCTGTAAACACAGATTATTCAACATATTTTGTTCTCTATCCCTTACACGTTTTTACCTTATTTATTTCTGGAAATATTGTACTTAAATTAAAGTTAGTTAACGCAGTTCCTACATTGTTTAACGACGGTGAGATTTCTGGATGCGCTACTGCACTTCTAGAAACCGTCGGTATAGGCAACAAATTATTTGCTCCGTGTTCTTGTTTGCCGTACAATGGATTTTTGCACGGATACAATTGCGTGGGTGTTGGAGGAGGTAAGAAGTTCGTATGTGCGTGGAAATCGTCGGGTAAAATTGGAGAATTAATTGCAGCGGGCATAGAGAGGAAACTAAAATCAAAATTGGATAGATTGGGTTCGCTGTGTTGCTTCTTTTTATTTTTTTTATTTGCGCTTAAGGAATTAATGTTACAATTCATGTTTTGTTGTGGTAGGTTCCTTTTCTCGTTAGCTTTCTCATTTTCTAATTGTTTATTTTTCAAATATTTGTCGGAGTTTTTGGGCATTAAGTGTGTAAACGTGTTTTCGGGCAATACCGATGTGTAATCGGAATTGCCGCCAATATCTGATATGAAATTGGTCGAAGGTAAATAACTGGTTGTTATTGGCGCTGGATTGGGAAAGGAACTATTTGAATATACACCTCCTTGTATACCAGTTGAAAAATTGTGAGTGAAAGTATTCGATTGGTAATTTTGATTTTGTGCTCCTAACGTATTTTCTTGAGGTATATCCATTGAAAAATAAGGAATAATGTTATCTGTTAAAAATGGAACAGGTAAAGATTTATTCATCACAGGATAGTTTTGTGGGTTCTTGTTACGATTTAAATCATTTTGGTTTTGATGACCGATTAAGGCTTCTGCGGAATAATTGTTAGATGGCATTTTAATATTCCTGTTTTTGTTTGTTGGCATCCAATGGGCGTTATTGTCACTACTATTCAGTGCTTGATATTCTTGATTGTTATGTTTAATTTGCTTCTCTGGAATTTTGTTGCCACTAAAATTATGTATATCTTTATCAGTTTTCGACATCCTCTTAGAAGTTTTATTGCTGCTAGATATTTTATTTGTTCTATTCCCACTACTTCTCCTATTCGACACTTTACTTGGTATAGAATCGTTTTTATTATGGTCTACTAACTGACTAACTGATAAGAAAGTCGTTTGGTTGTCATAATTTGTTTGAGGTTTCGGTCTGCGTGCACTCTCTTTTGCTCTGTATTCCTTTGTATTCTTATTTTCAGCCTTTTGGTCAACAAAAGACTGGGTATTTCCTAATGCTAAATCCCCTACCAGCGTAGGCAATGTACCAGACATGAAATTGTGAGTAGTATCAAGCAATTGTGGTATCTTTGAAGGGGACCAAGTAAATTGATTTTCTTCCAAATCATTCCTTTGAAAGGAATTTGGAGGAATTGTCGAAAATGACGCGCTGCTATGAAGATCATTTGAAGTATAAAGACTTGTATTAGTATTAAAATAGGTTGTTTGAGGTGTGTTGAAAGAATTTGTAGAATAGATCGGGTTTGGTGTAAAATCCATATCTTTCCCAAGCGATGGTACTATAAAATCGTTTTGATGTTGTTTAGGATCCGGAGAAGTCATCCAGTTAACAGGAACTTTACTATTATTAACATTTGTATTTATGCTTTTGTTTAGTGGTCCAGTAGTTGTTTTATCTTTAACGTGATGTTGGTTTTGATTGTAATAAGTTCCAAATTGTTGATTTTTTGTATCATATCTCTGAAACTCATTGTGTTTGTATTCATAATTGTCGTAGTTCAATCCATAATATAACTTATCCGACTTTATGTTCGTTTTATTTGTCGAGTAGGAAGGGATTAGATTATCAGTGTGGTAATTATATGAATAATTTGTATTATTTGTATAAAGTGCATCATTATATGGCTTTGCGGAAATTGAATAGGCTGTAGATTTTGGAATATCTGTAAATGGGTTAAATGTATTATATTGGGATACAGAATACGCAGTTGTAGTTGGATAATAGTTGTAAGTCTTCTTCTCTGGAGGAACCTTCGGTTTCTCAATTTGGAATTTTGCACTAGTCGTTGTTGTTGTTGATGGAGTAGTTATAGTTTGGGCGTTATTATAGAATGGCTGATTGCAACCTGTATTATATTCCATTGAAGGACCGCTTATATAAGTAGTGAGATGTGGTATTTCGCCTTGACATCTTGATATGGCTGAAGAATTTTGGCTGACTGTCATCATTGGGGTGGTTTGGTTAACCGATGGTAGCATTGAAGCACTTTGGCAAATTACAGAAGAAGTTTGACAGAGTGAAGATACAGACACGTTTTGGGAAGCTGAAAGTGTGGAAGAATTTCGGTGAAGTGAAGCCGTACCTTCACATATCGGCACTACAGTTGCAGTATGAGAAACTGAAATTGTTAAAGGGTTGGAACTAATTGTATTACCAAGGCATACATTTGGACAAACTGAAGCAGATACAGAGTTTTTACAAATTGAATTAGCAGATACATTCGGACATGAAGTAATAGAATTTGAAAAAATTGAAGTAGCAGATATATTTGGATATACTGAAGAAGTAGAAACGTTTGTACAAATTGGATTGGCAGGCAAACTCTGACAAACTGAAGCTGTAGTAACATGCCTGCTAAGTGGATTTGTCGAAATACCAGGACAACTCGAAGCAACAATGGAATTTTGGCAAGCCGAAAACGCTGGAGTACCTTGATAAATTGAATTTATAGGATTATTTTGAGAAATACTTTTGCCATCATTCACATACACAGAAGGTTCTTTACTAGGTATTGACTTTAGTGTATACTTCAATTCGTTTTTAACATGAAGTTCTGAAGCAGATATTATCTTTTCCTTCTGATCAACATTGAAATTAAGAAATTCTTTCTTGGTTTCAGTTTTTGTTAAAGAAGTAGTTGTTACTGGACATACAGACGACGATGTTACTATAGGATCAAAAGATGGATAAAATTCCTTCGAGAAGAATGAAAAATTATCCAAATTCAATAAATGGGGAGTTAAATTATCTGACTGTGATTGTGCAGGTTTAGTAGTGTTTATAGTGCCTATTTGAAGTAATGTAGGCGTCCCTTGTTGACTGTCTGCACCTTCGTCATCAATTACTTCAGCCACCTTAAGAGAATTCAAGGACGATACTAGAGGAAATGCTAACAGGAAAGCTGCTGTGGGTGAAGTGGATTCTGGATTTTGACCACCTCCTGTGGAAACGCGCGATAAAGATGCAAATATGTCATTCGATAAATCTGAATGCATCAAGGGATTATTCACTTCTATGTTCTTTTGATTTTCTTTTGGCTTATCTTTAGTGTCAATGACATCTTTATTTTCTTGAACAACATCATTTGATGCAATAATGCAGTTAGTAGATACTGGATCTTGATTTTTAGGTACCCCTACATCCTTTTGAGTTTGAAGAGCAACATCATTGGCGCTAGAGGTTTCATCTTGCCTTTCTTGAATTATATTTTTACTTGTTTCTTCTTTTTCTAAGATTTCTTTCCCAGTTTCTTTTATACTTGTGTTTGTAAGCTGTTGACGAGCTACATTATTAACATCAGCTAAATCATTACATAGAGAATCTATTGTGTATGCTGATACAATATTTACTTTCTTATTGTCGTTGTTATTTTCAGGATTTGGTTTTGTTTTCTTCAAAGCTGGCTCAACATTAGTTTCTTTTCCTTCAGTTTTATTATCTTGCTCTTTAGATTTGATGAAGTCCGCTTCTTTAGCATTTTCGCTTTTATCTTCACTATTTTCTGCTTCTGTAGATCTATTGGCTTGTTCTTGTGTTACTTTCCCTGCTGCTGTGTTCTCCGTAACTTTGGGCTTTGTCCCTATTTCTTTCTTTGCAGCTTTATTTGACTTGATTTTGGAAGCTTTTGTATTTTGTACATTGCTAATCTGTGTAATTAAACCGTTTGCATACCTCGATGTTAAAGCTGGTATTGGAACTTTGTTAATATGTGTCGTCTTTGTTAAGTCCCTTGCTTTTGGTCTTAATAATGGTAACGATTTCGATATATTTGATGATTTAGAATTCGCAACTGTTTTTGTGCAAAGTGTAAGAGATGATACTTGGCTATTGGCAGAAACTTCTTTAACATTACCTTTAGGTATAACAAACAGAGTTGTATTATTAGTAGGGGTAGAATTAACAACAATCGGAGTTGGATTTGTTATAATTGTTTGTGCCGGTACTAAGGTTGGTTGTGGAATTACAGGTAAGAGACTTCCATTGGCAACTAGTAAAGTTCCTGATGATACTGTTCCATTAGATTTTGATATGACGATAGGTGGTTTTACAGATGATGCAACTAAAGGTGTTGAGAATAAATTGGAATTTGTTAGTACTGAAAAGAAGACGATATAAAAAAGTGTAATTAGCAGAGATAGCATGCAATATACCTGTGGTTGTTTTTGCAAGACAATTTTGATTTATATTCGTGGATGGAGCATTTGTTATGATAAAACAGGACTGAGTAGTAACTAAAGTTATAAAATTTGATGATTGAAGTAAATTGGTGGCAATAGCTTGTGTATTATGTAATTTTTTAGATTTCCTTTGTAATGGACCAGCCTTTAATTTTCTGCTTTTGCTCGGTACTTTCTTCTTAGGTTTCTTCTGCTGGTTTTCTTCTAAAATCATTATTAATAAAGTATACAATATACCAAATACTGAATAAATGAACACACTTTCATTTTTTAGTAATTTCTTTGCATTTTCTGGTGTGATTCTATTAGACCATATCTTTGTTCCTCTAAACTTTTTAACATTTCCACACTCTGACGGCAGTCTAATCCCAGCATCTATTAGCAAATTGCACAACTGTTCGTTTCTTATCACTAACTTTTTAACTCGATCATGAAGCTTCTTTATTGTATTACCTATAAATATAAACTCATTTACACATATCTGTTCTATTATTATTTATGTCACTACATTCTGGCTTTGTACTGCTCTTCTCTTCTAGTAGCTCCTTAATCTGTGTTTGGAGTTCCTCGATGTATGCTTGAGCTTTCTGTAAAATCTCAATTTTACTGAGAGTAATCGAGGGCTCGTAACATGGTAAAATTTTACATAACGAGGCAAACCCCTTCTTTAACCTCTCTCTTCGATCTTTTTCCCATTCACGACATTTGCTATGTCCAAAAATATAATTTTCAGTATAAATATAACCTGGTTAATTTTGAATTTACCTCAGTTCTCTTGGCATGTCTTAGGAGCAACACATAAGTTGTGCACATTTTTCTTAATTTATATTATGAAAGATGGCAAGATATATTTTAGCAAATAACCAAATAACCACTTTTTAAATGTTGTTATTTGTACGTTGGTAGCCAGAGGGGGTGCACTAGTATACCTTTGGTGTAAACCAGGGGTTACTTGACCAACAGAGGGATCCGCGTGTGAAATTGTGGAACTACATACAGTATTTATATTGCAATTCCTTTATTTGTTAGTAGTTCTTTTGGTTTTTACTTATTGTTTAATCATCGTTATTTTGATTATTATTGTGTATTTCGTCTGTAAAGATTGGCGTGTCCCGAACTAATTATTATTTTGTTAACAACGCACGTCGAGCTAAAAATGATTAGTGATTAGTGTAATTTTATTCCTAATGGGTATTTTTTGTTGAGTAGGGTAGATTAATGTTAGAGCGAATTGTTTTCCTTCGGAGTCTTTAGTTTGTGAGTTGCTATTGTAGAAGTCAGTGCGTGAATAAAATTATTGTTAAAGTTGGTTGGTGCGTTATTGTGTTTGAAAAATAAGTTGATTTAACAATTTTTTGCGACAGGAGTAATCCGAACAGTGTGTTTATTGTATTCCGTCTGGTAAGCAAAAAACAAATATTCCAATTGTAAAAATAACTTTCGTGAATACGTTAATCGAAATCGTCAATGCATGTTTTTGCGCAACTTGTGCGTTTACTTTCTCAACAGAATTATAGTTAGAAATAGAACATGTGCCACTTAAAAACTGCACGGCAGAATCCATACACTTTTTGGCACATTTTGTGAATGACGTTACGCGAAAAGAAGCTTGTATAGAAGAATGAATAGAAATTTAGATGGCATTATGCATCCTGTCAAGTTTGAAATATATGAGATTTGGCGCGGTAGTCCGTTTAGTTAGGTTCGCAGACCACCAGAGGGATAGGGACACAATTTTAAGGTTATGGGAACGTTGTACTATATTATCTCTGTTGGTAACCAAATAAAATTTTTTGCTGTATATATATGGAAACTAAAATATGCAAATAGAAATTTGTACTAAGATAATTAAAATATTACAGTATCCTAATATTACATTTTGAAAGCAATGATGTGGAGTAATAGATATCTACATGTTCTGTAGAACGCCAATGCGACAGAAGATGGCTCCCGCGTGTCAAACAAATAATTTTGTGCTTGTCTTCTTTTTTTAAAATCTGCCTGTAAAATAAGAAAGAAATGATTAAAAGCACTTTATGTATTTGCTGCTAGTCAATATCAAAATGCATCTGTCAAGATATATGGATTATTTTTCTAAATGAAATAAATATGACAAATAATGAAAAGAAATTTCTGTGAAATTTCTAAAATTACCTATATGAAAATATTTTTGAATTTACACTTTCTTGTAAGAGAGTCTTTTTCTTATTAAATATTTATATTTATTAATATATTCAATTTAATTCGACAATAGTTCATTTAATAATAAAAATCTCATGGGAATTTTGGCAACTCATAGTGCGTAGTCGACTATATGTATTTATCCGAATAATTTTACGACTTTACAATAGCAGATTACTAAATAGATCTATGCACAAGATACCGTGTGAGTTAATGAAAGTTTCGGGAAAATTACGAAACTTCAGGGTACGTTTACGATCGTTAAAGATAAAACTATAATAAAACTGTTTGCACAACATGGTATCGTCAATTCTGAGATGACGACTTCAAATTTATGGACATTCTTTCCCCGAGATAATTAAATTTTACTAGCGTTATCTCCTTAGTTTCAAATAAAAGGATATAGAAAGAAGTGTAACGACACTTAGACAAAAAACAAACTCGCGCTTTGAAAACATGAAGTTGATTCTGGTACTCGCCATAATGGCGGTCTTTTTATTCAGGCTGAATGACGGAGGTTTAAGTAAGTATACAGTATTTTTTTGATTTAATTACTTCTTGGATTGCTTGGATGCTGGTTTTTCTGTTTAATCTAGGAAATCCGCTTTCTAGTTGATTACAACTACTTATTTTTTTAATTAATAAGAAAGCGCTGATGTTTTTTCAACCTCGAAGTTTTACAATATATAACTTTATTTAGAAGCTGTGTTTGTTGTTTTAGTATGGCCACTACACCAATGTGAAAGAAGGCAGATACATAACAGCTGTCCTTCTAGCTGCCCAGACGTTTGTAAATACGGTAGACATAAAAATATAAATTGCTTAACTGTGCCAGTCTGTGTTCCCAAATGCGTTTGCCGTCCTCAATATATTTTAGATCCCTTAAGCAATGAATGTTGGACGAGATCATATTGCTTGTATAAGAGAAAGATGTCGTTTATCAAAGGAATTTTTGGCATAAAGGAATAAAGATTATTTCATTGCAATAATCACAAATTTTATTATGTTATTTAATTTATATTTATGTTTTGTAATAAAATATGTAGATGTGCTGTTAATTAAAAGATACTTCAAATAATTTCTTTGTTAAATGTATTTTGCCTACTTTGGTCGTTGGAGTTCATAATTTTTTTTTTCGAAATTGTGAATAGTGAAGAGCAGGTTTTCCTTTATAGTTTTCAGAATAAATTTCAGAAAAGAAATTATCGTTAGCAAAATTGGCTTTCACTTTCAAAATATCCAACACAGTTTGTAAAATTTTGAAAATCCATTCCAATAGTTTGCTTGGAGTTTTGGGTACCTCCCAATGAAACTGCCAAATACAAACAAACAGCAATTGTTATCGAAATATATAATGGGTGCGTTCCTTTTTTGCTGTATCTCAGTATCAGTACTGCAGCATTTGTAATAGTTGTTATTACTTTTCACATAAATTACTCACTACAAATTAAGAACAATTATCTAACTTTGTATTCATCATCTGACAACGTTGCTTGTATGTTACGAATTCAAAATTTACTACCTAATATGATCCACTTCTTCAGTTTGAACTTGAATGTGGTATTTTGGGCTACTTGCGCTCGTATTTAAAACGCAATAATTTTTGGAGAAACATGTTCTAGAGGGTTAAAAGAAGAAACCTTTGGAAAAATAGGATATCTAATATATAAATAAGTAACCGAAGCGAATTGCATGTGCAAGCATGTGACAACCTCAAATATTTAAGCGAGAACGCTAACAAATACAATAGAAACCACGTAATATTGTCTCCGATGCAGTGTAAACTAAACTTTGTCACAACACGCAGTAGCATCCCCTTCAAACTCAATAAAATGCTAAACTTTATTGTCATACTCTAGCTGAAGCTATACGCGTCGAGTCGCAGGGGATTTAGGTTTAGTTTATATTTGTTTATGAAGTGGGATATTTTCTGAGTTGAAATGTCCATGTTCAGTCATAAATTACTGCTCTTTACACTAGGAAATCCGAATTTTATGTCATTGCTAGGTATAATACCACAAATTTAGTATAATTAGTAAATAATCCCATTATTATTCCGCAACGTTTGCATCGACAGTTATATAGTGCATCAAATCTATGATGATAACATTGGAGCATTTCCTTCCGAAATTAATTTACTATTCCCCTCATAACCGTAACCTCTCCAAACAATGGCCGTTTGCTTCGGTAGCCATTACTTGGCGTTGTAAAATTTCAATCCATTATTCTCCTCGGTCGGACCGCAATTAAATTTTATAATTAAACCGCCGTCAATGAACGTCGGGACGAATTTTGGGAGAACTAATTTCTAGGAGTATTTCTACGACAGTACGTTTTCTACCAGGCACTACCATTAGTATAATATCAAAATTCAGACATCGATATCCATCATTTGTTAGATTTTTCCCCAACGGTTCAGAATAATTTTAAGTTCTTCGAAAAACTGCTAAAATGCAGAAGAAAAGTGCATGTTAAAAATTCTGTGCTCAGTGCTACATACAAGGTTTATCTGTAATATATTACGATACTATTGAAGAGGTTCGGTAATGTACGACACACCTGAGTATTGCACTACGCATGCATTATTTTTATGGAACCACATAAGGATAGTACAATATACTCATAAAGAATATTCGTTCTTTATAGATGGGAAAAGTATGCCTAAAAGTATAACGCTTCAATCATTCTCGCCAACGCGAAGAGAGACGGCGAATATAAATATACAAATAATATGTAGGTAACTAAATAGCCTGTGTTTTCTTTAATGTAAGTATACTAAAAGTATTTTTGAAGGTAATCTGTATCTCAGACTGTATATTAGGACAATGAAAAATATGTTTTGGACAATGTCATAAAAAACTAATATATAGTTATCGCAACGAAACAGGCTACTTTTGACAGAGATAATGTTAAAATCATATCAACACAACGAAACACAACTTCATTTAGCAAATGCATAGTAATGTCAAATCTAGTGACATTTCGTCGGCGTAGGATTTCTTCAATTAGAGCGTTGCCAGTTGCATAGATAAGGTAAGTTGTCAACACACTTATTTGACATTTGTCATTTTGACGTTCTATTTAGTATGAAAGTTTTCGTACTGTCGTTAACCATAAACTATCTATATATCTGTCAAACCATATGATCTGCTTTGTAATGCGAGGCAACAATGTCATGTAAAAAGAAATGTTAAAAGTCAGTTGTTTAATTGCAAGAGCTATAAGTTGCAAATTTTTGGTCACATTATTTTTTTTCCTAATCTGTATTTATGAGTGAGTTGGTATTATTTGATATTATTAGATTATTATTTTGTGCATATTATAAAGAAAAGAAGAAAAAATGAACCCAGTACGAGTTAAAAGGATTTGTTTAACGAGAATTCTAATCGACTGGGAGTCAGTCATCAATTACATGATATATTAGTATTGTCCATGTTAGATTTAATATTTAAAACTTCCACACCAAAATATTATGTGGTATTACAACATTGACAGCGTAGTTTCTAAAAGCTTTAGAATACTTTTAAATCATAATAATAAGTCTCATCATAATAAAATTCGGTGGCTGCTGCACTTAATGTAGGAGGAAATTAACAGGCATAATAGTGAGATGTTCAAGATTTTTGGAATGCCAATTTAAAGGTGATAGCTAAGGTAAATATTCAAAAAAAAATGTAGAAAAGATGCCCATAAATGTACTATCAGGTTCAATTATGATATTACTGTGAATGTGAGGCGATCGGTTACACTCCTGTCAGACGCACGACATTATGGTTGGAGCTGATAGTACCTAAATATTTTATACAAAATTTGCAAAACAGTGTGGTTATGAAATAAT
Organism: Osmoderma eremita; assembly: GCA_031763485.1. NCBI lineage: Eukaryota > Metazoa > Arthropoda > Insecta > Coleoptera > Scarabaeidae > Osmoderma > Osmoderma eremita. Next base: position 11,454 of record JARFOC010082556.1, read on the forward strand.
ACATAAAATACAAAATCATTAATAAAATATTGAACATTTTAGTTACAAATTATAGTGTATTACTTAAATTTAACAAGTAGTTGTAGAAAGAGTAAATAATTGCGTCTATTTCAAAGTTTTCAATTAAGAACTGAATACATATTCTTTCTACATTAGCTGACATAAACATTTTTCAAGGTCTGCAATACGCTTGATATCAAGTGCTTCAATAATTCTCCAGTTAGAATCCTGGAAACTTTAGCAAGTAACTTAAATCCAAAAGTATTTTTAAATTAATCAAAAATTCCTTCCCCAATGTTGCTCTTTGCTATAAGAATTTTTTTTTACTAAATACACACCTTAAGAGAAAAAAGATATTACCAACTGGAAAGAGGGAACCAAAGACGGAAAAGTCTGCGAAGGAATAACAAAGCTGTGAGCCTATAAGACCTACAAAAAAGCATTTGAACAAAATAGTATCTATACCTGCGCCTTGAATAAATGCCTTACTCTGATGATAACTAGCGAAAAGATCGGTTTTCTTCTCTTATTGTTAGGAAATAATTTTCACTCCAATAAATCTGAAAAGCAAAAATACACCATCAATCAAATGAAAAAGCAATGGTATAATACGATACAGAACCTGTAGAAATAATTAATATCATCAACGCACCAAACACTACATATGGTAAACACACTGTTCGGATTACTCCTCCCGCACAAGTATTAATTAATTCGGGACGACACGTGTTCGGGAATGCGTGGATTCCCATTCTCAAGTCCGGCACCGAATACATATGGTGTTAATGTTTCACCAACTCGGTTGATAAAACAATAAATAGTGCGCAGACCTCCTGCGTATACCGCTGGTTTCAATAGTAAGTTTGTGTTTCAGACACCGTAAAGGGTTTTAATATGAATATGACATATAACAATATCCGGTATGTGTTTTTGATGTTTATAATTACCGCGAAGTTCGATTAAATGCTTAAGGTTGTTTAATATCGCAACAGCATTTTCAAAGATACAATAAAATATATTGTACGAAAAATATATACTTTTTAAGAAAGGAAAAGAAAAGTAGAAAATCAAAGTAGGTTCAGATGGTTGAAAACAGGTGAGAAAGCGGAGGAAGAACGGCAGAGAAGAAAAAGTAATGGCAAGAAGTTAGCCGATGGAGTTTAATGTTGTTGGAATGAGGTTAGCAAGTGTTGGTGTATATAAAAAATTAATACAAAATATAGTTTAACAAAATAGGGTGAAAATTTAAATAGAATCATCAAGCACCATCAACATGCATCCAAGCATATAACCACATACGGTGTTAAGAGAGTCAAGGTCAAGTCATAAACCCTATTGAATTCGTTTGTTGAGGTTAAAATTGTGTATCGTAGTTTACATTAGCAGTGCCAAAAAATGGGGAATTATGGGCGATAGAATAGTTCTACCAACTTGCAAAGGATAAATACATATTAGAACATGGAAATGGATAAAATCTCACATTCGATATAGTGTTTTATTCAAGAAACCCTTATTTTTTGTCAAACCATTAACAATATCAACAAATGCCTTTTTCTCTAATGAAACGACCACACGCTTTCTTTTATTGGCCATGTTTTTATAAATTACATTTAATCCAATACACACAGATCTCAATGGTGTTTAACGTAAAACTAATGTTATTAAACCCAATAGCAGGCATATGATTTATTATTACAAGGCGTGACTCATTTCAGAACTTCCATTGTTACCTGGTGTGTCAAATATTTTTGAACATCACAAAAAATTAACACTTATTCTACTGTATATACACTCACCGGCAGGAAAAACGGGCATTTTTTTTATAGAATGAATAAGTCTTTTTACAACTGGAAATGTTAGTTATTAGGTAAATTACTAGATCACTGTCTAATTAAATAGTGTAGAATCGTTTAGAACAAGAAAGACATAAACAATAAACCTACAATAATCAACATTAATCTTGCATACGCCTTGAAAGGTTCGGTTAATAACTTTAGGTACGTGGTGTGTTACCACCACGATCCTCTATAACAGTCATTATTCTTCTAGGCATTCCTTCAATGAGCTGCCGTATGTTGTTTGTGGGATATTTTCCATTCTTGCTGAAGAACCTGCCGAAGTTCTTCAAGGGGGGTAGGAGCATATCCCAGATATGCTCGATAGGATTTAGATCGAGACTACGTGTCGGCCAGTCCATTTGAGGAATGTCAACTTCATTCAGGTAGTCCGCCGCTACTTCAGCGGCAAGTGGTCTCGCGTTGTCATGCACGAGGAAGTTGTCTCCTATAAATTGTGCATAAGGGACAAATAACCTTGCGGTATCTCCCCAGTGTACCTTACACCTGTCAGTGACCCCCTGAGAATAACGTACGAGTCGGTTCGTGCTTCCGTAGATATTCCGGCCCACACCATGACTGAGCCTCCATGAAGCCGACTCGTTCACGAAAAGTACAGAGCGCATAACGCTCTCCAGATCGTCGCCACACTCTATTACGTCCATCTAGGCCCCTAAGACTGAACCGTGATTCGTCGGTAAACAACACACTTCTCCAATTGGCATTCATCCAATTTTGATGATCCATTGCAAGTTGTAACCAGGCAACTCGATGGTGTCTGGTAAGCTGTGGTCCTGTAACCAGTCTCCGTGCACTCAGATCTGCTTCTCCCAATCTTCGTCTAACGGAACTTTCACTCACATTGCGTACCTCTTGCAGCTGATTTCTGAAACTAATAGCGGTTTCGAGATACCCCGTACCTGTTAGCTACGTAAATCTGACTCCTTCCACCCTCAAGCAGTGCAACAATTGCAGTCACTGTTTCCGTATGAGCTAAAATGTTTACAAGCGAACAACTCAGTGTAAAACAAACGATTTGACGTTTGTAACAAAAAGAAACAAATTAAACATTTGAAGATACGCCAGACGCTTGATTACAATATGCCATAAAATACGAGATATCCAAGGTTGTACATCCTTAACATAGAAAGCCAATGACAAGAAGGTTATTACAATTATTGTCGTTTGATTTAATCAGGAACAAGTGATTACTGCGTAATATTTGTTAAAACCC
>JARFOC010082577.1:0-14519 GCA_031763485.1 Osmoderma eremita
ATTTCTCATTAAAAATTTCAAGTAAATTCGTTTTTCTGTTCTTTTCTTGTTTGTTTTTATTTTGCATTAAAATTTGTGTATGAAATCTTTACTTTTATTTAAATTTCATATTTTTTTATTCTAATGTTTATTATTAATAACGTTTTGTAAATTATTAATAAGTGTTACTTTATGTGCGGCCCGCCAAAAAATTTTACAATTTAAATTGGCCGGTTGATTAAAAAGGTTGCTCACGCCTGGTCAAGGGAATTCTCAAGAACCACAAAACACGTATATAAGTTATTGTCTTCTTGGGTATTTTTCTCCATCATTTGTCTTAGGCTGAAAATATAATCTATCGTTCATAAGTTGGGTCTAAATCCACTTTTAGTAAGTACTGTACTTTTCAAACGGCGTATTACTTTAACATATTGGTAACAACTACTTTTATCTTTTTCTACAACTCTACCACTTTTTCCATTTTCTAATTTCCTCATTCCTCACTTTACTTCAATTTCACCGGCGTGATACAAATCAGTTGTCAATCCAGCTACCACTTACACACTTAAAAATGGAAATCGGAACACTCCATCCTTCTTAACAACACCGGTACATCGGCGTCTTGTTCCCACTAATCCAGATACACATCTGAATTCTCCCGAAGCGTAACGGCCGTAATTATCCGTATTATGTGTAATTGTTTGTATACACACATCTTACCGCTTACTCGACGGTATGTTACAGGAAGGATTAGGTACATTACTTTACACGCATACGTAATACCTATGTATGCATGCGTGTTTATCTTCCACGTATGTATGTACGCGGTACATGCAAAGTAATTATTATTGCGGAATAGCAGCAGCGTTGGAATTATTAGCATTGAATATGATGACGACGGACGGGGAAATTAGGTTCGCGCGTTGGAAAGGAGAGGCCTAATCCGTGAAGGAGGTTTCCACATCGCGTTAGGCGAGAAGAGTGTTACGAGCATTGTGTGTGTGTGCTCTGCAATTATCGAGCGAGGAAAGTGGGACGAACTTGTCTGTTGTGGTAATCGTATTTCTCCACAATTTTTCTGTTTCTAATTATCTAAAATCTACAGTGTATCTGTGTTACATTGGTCAGAGAAGAATATAGGCTTCTAGGTGTTTTTGAAAACTAAACGAATGTCAATTATATTCCTTTAAAATCTGTGGTTGCTTTATCCAAAATGGAAAACCGTAAAATAAGTTTTACCTTGCTTTCAATTTTTGTGGTCTGATCTTATACATATATAGTGGCTAGTCACCCCAAAGGAGTATCGCCGCTTATAAAGCTTTCTAGATCTGGAAAGAAAATTGCGGGGTAGATCAATTTCCATTCACTTCTGTTTATATCTTCTCGCATATGTCTCTCCATTTGTTTCTATCTTTGGTCGTCTCCTGCCATCTGTGTACGCCAGCTTTACCAAGGTCTGTCTTCATCTCTTGCAGCCATATAGCTCTGGGACGACCACGGCGTTTTCTTCCTCCAGGTTGCTATTCCAAGATATTGTAAATTGTACTTTTGTTCCTAGCTCTTCACGCATGACTCAATCATCTTGCCCACCGTTGTTTTATTTTTCCGACCACGTCTAAAACTTCCAATTCGTTTGCTACCTCATAATTTGTTCTGCGCCTATATTCATTATTTTCTTATAGATATGGCAAATTATCGTGATCAACGTTACATTAAAAATTTTCGAGAATCGAGGTCCAAGAGAGTTCCACCAGGATTAAAAATTCTATTGAATTGCCTCTAATTCATGTCATACGAACGCCTCAATTCCACAACTTTATTACGGGGTAAGTCGGTATCTTATGTGCTCACATTAAAGTCTCCAACATTTAATATCTTATTCGAATGAAGATAATATCGTTAATTTATGAATCGTCGGCGCTCTGAGCAAACACATGAATACAGATTTGAAAATACATTTACACCCAATTGTATCTAATGTTCTGAATTGAGATTCCCAATCTGACATATCCAGTTGTCTGACTAGTGGAGGGGGTATTCTCCCGGCTCTTGGGGACTGCTTCTTAAGAGAACTTAGGCATCTCAGCACGGAATTGCTAGGTGAAAAATATTCGACACTCGAAACATCCGCATTGAAATAAGTTTTAACGAAGGCATCAATATCAAATTTACAGCCACAGACACTGCACACGAACTCATCCAGATTATCTTAACATCACCAATATTCTGGTAATAGACCTTCGTCTCTATAGTATTGGTAGACATTAGTATTTTGTCCGGGTTTTCCGTAGCAACATCCTCCGGAATGTCGCTTTTTGGAAACGATTTTGAATTGCCTTCACGATTTTCCGTACAGTAATCCTCGACAACTAGTAAATAAATAATCTTGGTATGTGGTTTCATTTTTCTTCAAAAAATATTTTGTAGAATATTATTTTTGTCAAGAATTCCCTCCCCAAGAACGGTTTATAGTAGACAACGCAGATGGGGCGCAGTTTAATAATGTTACTGTTAAAGTAAAAATATTAAGTAAAACTCATGGCAATATAGAGAAAGGTAAAGTTACCAAGCAGATTGTCGGTTAAGCCCGTTTGACACGATGCTAGCTGTCATCCAATTTTTGATTTTAGAAACTATACTTGTTATTATATTTAAAGATTGGAATGCAGTTGTAGTTCCCAAATAGTACTTTGGCGTTAACTTCATCAGTATATCACTGCTAACTCAAGTACATTGTATCGTTTGCGTTTAGGTTATGTTTATGTTGTATGTTTCATTAGCAGCTGTAGAAGAAGTATAGATTGAGGTGTTTTTTTCTCTTGATGCAAGTTGATAATGGAACTAGAGTGCATGTGCTAGAGTGAATGTATTGAAAATGCAACAATTAATAAAGATATTGGAGATAGTAAGCAGACTAGATACGACTATAAACACAATGAGTCAGCTTTCGCTTCTACAACTTTCAGCGTTTTAATTTGGGTTGGCATTATATTTCACACATGCGCAATGCATTACTAGTAAGAAAGTTGAATAGAAAAATAGAATTAAATCTATGGAGTAAACTAGATCGACTTTCTAGTATAGTGTCAAGTGTATGATGGATATAGTACGGATATTGGACAAATCTAGCATCGTGTCTAACGGGCTTTAGGTAGTACTTATAGGTGCTTATCAACAGCTTATCATGAACGTCACAAGCACAATACAAATACATAAGATTCGAAAACTCTAAAAACCCTACACAATAGTACGAACATATACGGAGCGGGCAGATATGTTTATGTCACGTTTACTAACTTTACTTTTTTTATCCTTTATCGGTCATTACTCTTTGCACCCATTTATTATTTGCTGGTCTTATTTCTCCTTTAGAGCATTTCTCCACACTGGTATTGCGTATGACAGAATAGGTATCTAGAAACTGCTGCTTCTCAAGTGATCCTCAAAACTTTTTGTCTACCTGTCTGCGCTCATTTCTCTATGACTCTTGCTAACTCTAACTAACCCTCTGCAACGTATTGTGACCGTCCGTCGATGCTTGCCTGATATACATATCTCAAAAGTAAAATTTGAAGGATCTCTTCAGTGAAATAAGAAGTTTATTGCAACGCCGTCTGTTAATCGTGATGACCCTCGGTCACACTATGACCCTCAATGGCCCTCTGTGTCGACGCCGATACCGACAAGATTACATTAAGCACACTCAACAAAATTTTGCACTCCACAGGGCATAAAAATATACAGATTGTATATCTACACCTATCATCGGCAGTAATGCAGTCTAGCGTAACATAGGTCGGTCTTTCTAAAATTTCTAGGAAATTACCTACTATATACAAACTATATACGTATTTCGGCAACGAAGTTGTCATCCTCAGTAGTAACAATTAGCGTGCATTGAGGCCGAAGTTTCTAAGACGAGATTAGATTAAGTCGCGATATTTATTAAACCTAATGCGGTCCTGATATTACCAATATCTGAGTCGTTCATAAAAGTCTATGAAATTACACTAAGCAATCATTTAAAAAAATATATTATCTTATCATATGTTTATTCAAATTTTCTCATAACATTTTGCGCTACATTCAATACATTTATGCACTCCTCTGCATTATCTAAATATTTGTGCTTTTGATCATATGCAAATCCATCTATATACAGGAAGACCTGTCTGCGCTCATTTCTCTATGACTCTTGCTAACTCTAACTAACCCTCTGCAACGTATTGTGACCGTCCGTCGATGCTTGCCTGATATACATATCTCAAAAGTAAAATTTGAAGGATCTCTTCAGTGAAATAAGAAGTTTATTGCAACGCCGTCTGTTAATCGTGATGACCCTCGGTCACACTATGACCCTCAATGGCCCTCTGTGTCGACGCCGATACCGACAAGATTACATTAAGCACACTCAACAAAATTTTGCACTCCACAGGGCATAAAAATATACAGATTGTATATCTACACCTATCATCGGCAGTAATGCAGTCTAGCGTAACATAGGTCGGTCTTTCTAAAATTTCTAGGAAATTACCTACTATATACAAACTATATACGTATTTCGGCAACGAAGTTGTCATCCTCAGTAGTAACAATTAGCGTGCATTGAGGCCGAAGTTTCTAAGACGAGATTAGATTAAGTCGCGATATTTATTAAACCTAATGCGGTCCTGATATTACCAATATCTGAGTCGTTCATAAAAGTCTATGAAATTACACTAAGCAATCATTTAAAAAAATATATTATCTTATCATATGTTTATTCAAATTTTCTCATAACATTTTGCGCTACATTCAATACATTTATGCACTCCTCTGCATTATCTAAATATTTGTGCTTTTGATCATATGCAAATCCATCTATATACAGGAAGACGAAAAATAATTTTACAATACCTACAGTCGAAATCACGAATGATTAGTCCTACGTCACGAATATTTTTTCGTGAGAATTACAACCGCTATTTCTTTTTCTATTATACTAAACGCCCATTATCATTTCGCTTGAGTGGGCACTAATTGTAAGCATAATAAAAGATGACGCAGAGCTCATCTTTCGTGATTTCAACTGTATACACTTCTTTAGTAATTCCATTGTTAATTATAACATAACAAGTTCGCGGGATATTCGCCTACCGTTCCTCGATTACAGTAATTTCACTGCTACTTCGACATGGTCCGCAACATACTTGCTCTGTTTACACCGTCACTAAACGGTGCATCTTTTTTCATATCTGCCGAAGTGCGCTGCACGACACGGCACGTAACGCCTCCGGAAATTGCAGCACTGTTTCAACTGTTGTCGCGGCTGTTAATGGAAAATATGTAATTGCAGGTCCGACGACAATAACGCAGTTTTTTAGCGGTTTGAACGCTACACAGGTAATTGGATAACAGTTATCTGGTGCGCCTAAGCAATAAGGTGTTTCCATTAGATATATTTGCTTCGTCTGATTAGTCGTGGACGCGTCCGCTGGATGATTAACGTTTTATTATGGGTGGTAGTGTAATTAAAGGAAAGATTCTTAAATCGCTAGAAAAAACAGTGTAAAATGTATATATTCGTAGGTATTGATTATATGAAATCAGGAAAAGAAAAGAAATAATTTCAAAATTGGAACACTACATATTTAACAAAACTTAAAAACACTCCACCCGCATAAATAAGACTCTACGTTGATAAGGCTTTCCCATAAATATTTAACGAATTTTTATAATCTTTGATTTTATAACCATCATCAAATTTAACAACACTTTTGTAACAACAGAGAAGTCCTATAAGGCTTATAAATGTACTTACGTCACTTTTATTTAAAAAAAACGTAGTGTGTCCCATTGTATGTACACTGAGCCAAAAAAGAATGTCTCTCCCCCGGGACGATGTATCAATACTTTCTTCCCCACGCTGGCGAGCTCCAAGCTTCCTACTATTCTTAGTGTTTATTTATATTGCTTTAGTATAAGCATTTGTAGAAATATTTACATAGAAAATGCTAATTCTAAGATTCTAATATACAGTTTTTAGATGCATACATTTCTTGCTTTCGCGTTCCAGTAGAATTAGAAGTTATTTTTGCAATGATTACCTTTAACCTAGTTATAAATGAAATTATGACTTTTATGAGTTTTAAATGATATGCCTGGCAATGTTTGCAAATAGAAAAAAGGATATTAGGTCCAATTATTAAGGAAATTTCTATGAATTACTATAAATATGCACCAAGATAAAAAACTTTTTTGCCTATTTTACTTATTGCAAGATAGAGAAAAGTAACTGTATATAACAATAAATTGTAACAGGTTGTATAGGAAGCCATATAATCCCCACAGAAAAATATTCAATGGTAAAATTATTTTAATTATTTGAAATAAGTAATTAAATGTAGTTTTTACATGTAGGTTACAGACGCCGAAAACATTTATTTACGGAAATAATAGAAACATACATAAGGACTACTGTATTGTAGTCATCGTTGGGTTGTGTAAAGATAACGCAGGGTATATTTAAAAATTCATCATCCATATCATTAGGTGTTAATTTTAAGTATTGTAATGTATCGACTCTTTCTCAGGTAATTTGTTAAAATTTTGATTTTCTAACACTTAAAATACCATTCTCATCCAAGCCACTTGTCGCCCATCCATGCATGTCACAGACAATCGTCGTCAGAATTCGCGTAAACTGACTATTTGTTAGTTAGTTTGTTTTTGAATACATTTTTCATTTATTTATTTTGAATTATTCAGGTAGTTTTATAATCCCTTTAGTTATTTTTTAGAATTTCAGAAATAGTAGCTATCCCAAATAGTTGCACATTCCGTATTTTTGAATCTCTAATAGACACACTGTCTGAATAAAAGTTCTTCCGCAAAAAAGAATGAAACTAGCACATTGGGACGAATCTAAAATTTGACCAAGCACATACCTATTTGGACACAAACATTTTTATGGTTTTTATATTCCATCAAAAATTGACACACTTTATGGATTTGTGATCTTCTTTCGATTTTTATACTTACACATTTCTTTTTCTAAAATGGAAGTTTAGTGAACTTTGATGTTTGGAAAGTCTTCATGTGTAAATTTTTTCCTTAGAATTTCGTCAAAATTAGATATTGCCATTGGTCAAACTCTAATTTTCTAATTTTTAATATATAGAGGAAGGACGAGTCGGTATATATTCGGGATGGCTAGAGAGAAAAAGAGTAAGGAAGAGAGTAGTGCATTCAAAAAAATATAGTTCTATTTACGTTTATTTGGTTATGCGGTTGACTATGGGAATTCACGTATTCCCGAAACACGTGTCCCGAATTAATCAACATATTATGCGGAAGAAGTAATCGGATATAGTGTGTTTATTCAATTGTGCTTCTTATCTGCTAAAACCACAACATGCTACGAACAGCTAGAAACAGTAAGTGTTCTGAATTACCATCTTGCGGTACTCCAGTGGCTGTAGAAAGTTCAATGTAAATTCATTGTAAGAGAATAGTGATAACATCGATATCGCACCAATTTATACGCACCAAATTTTATTCCTGCGTTGTAGACGTTTTCTTTTCCATTAGGATCTGACTGAAGGTAATGGAAGATAAAAACTAAACTGTTCAAACATTGCTTTCGTGGTTAGAAGAGTGACTTAAGGTATTTTGAAAGACAGTAACATACAAAAACCGGGTTCACGAGGGGGATCCGCAGAAATTACGCAGCTATCACGCGATACGAACGTGGTATAAGTTCAGCGCTCAAATCTAACTCTTTCTTTATCAGTTTAATTGCTTACTTTGCATATCTTAACATCGTTTTCTCCAGTATTTGTCGCATTTACTCAACTAACTGTGTCCTCCTGGCAGTGTAAGCATGCTTCCGATATATTTTGCTTTTCGTGTGGTGACTTTAATAAAGAGAAGAGCAAAAAAAATACTTCGTCTCCACATCATTTAGGATGTGTGATGCTTACATAACTTATTTTGGTATACCAGTAGGGGTTGAGCACAAAACCTTTCCGCGCCACTTCATCTGTGATTACTGCATGTAAGCTTAGAAACTAGAATTGATTGATTTAATTAGTTTTGTGGTTTGTGAATTGATGGCTTAAATACATTTCGTACATTCCTGCTCATAGTTCTGACAGTTCTTACGTTTTTTACGTTCTGAATTTCATGTTCGCAGGATTATGCCGAGAAGGGGGATCAATGAAGTTTACCATTCCTAGAATTTGACGAGAACCTACGAACCCTTTGCGTGATTGCTATTTTTGCATGGTCAATCCTTCAAAATGTAGAAGTGGGTAAAACGCACCCGTGCTACTTTTTTATCCAGACATTCCTTCATCCAAAACCTCAGTGCCCCATTGTCTTGAGTTACCAGTATTGGCTTCCTCAGAGGTAGAACCAGTGCTTAAAGAAGTTTCTAATAACGAGTCAGCTATTCAAGAGGAGGTACAAGATCCCGATTACGATCCTGCTGATGAACTGAGGAGAGGAAACCATATTGGCTCAACCAACAAGACCTGAATGACTGGATCAGAGATCCCAGTGTCAGTAAGTCAAACGCCGAGATTTCAACACCCACGTTGGAACAGTGGAATTTGTTAAATAAGAGGAAGCGACACTATGTTTTTTCGAGGGTTTTCGCTAGTCAAGATGGAAATTGTTTCAGCCATGACGTGGGAAGCAATAGGAATTGATTGCAATCCTATTGATTGTGAGTAGCGTCTTTTCATTGTTCGCCCTTGCCGGAGTTTGGAAGCCGTACTTCTCCACAATAGGAACAAGCACCCACCTCTTCCTGTTGCACATTTAGTATATGTTAAACAAGAGTACAATAGCGTTAAGACCTTGCAAGACTTGACTTGCTAGACCATTTGAAGTATGGGGCATACGGTTAGTAGGTCATTGAAGACTTCAAAATACTAGGTTTTTCTATGGATCTCTAGTGTCAGTTAGCAGATTATTATCATAAGGTGAAAGGAATTTATAAGAAACTGAGGACGATCCAAAAAAATCGTCTGATAGCTTCATTAGTGTTGCTGGTGGTTTCATAGGTAATACAGGGCTCCAATCCATGCAGAGCTTGACGCAAAGCCTTGATCAACAATTATCAAAAAATTGGTTGTAGAACGTTGTTGAAACTGCAGGACCTTTATTCTCATCTATGCAGACAAATTTAAAGAAAACATGGGTGGTTACTCGAAGGAGCAAGGCTAACGCTTTAATCAAGATATCCTTGACTTTGAGCATCGTTATCAGGGACAGTACAACAAAAAACATGATAGGGGACTAAATTTGGACGCTGATACGCGAGAGTGTCATTGAATATAAACGTAAATAGCAGGTATTGCAATCTCTTCACCGCTAAAGTAATGTTTTACCGAACTAATGGTTATTATAATTATTATTTATGCTAAATAAATACAGAAACAACAGTTTTTACCAAGGAGCAAATAGAAAAAGTAAAATCTGTTGAGGGGTGTCACCGGTAAAGCTTTCCGATGAACAATACACCCAACCAGTGCAAACTCGTCGAAAAACCCGAATAAATCCATCACGATTATCGCATGGTGGTCATCAACGGCTACAAGTTCTCACCATCGCAATCGTTCGTACTCGCCACGTCGATACTCGATACGTATGATTGAAGTGTTTGATTAATAACGCGATTGTGTTGGACAAACAGGCCTGAAATATCTTTTTACGCGGCCGAGTCCCGGATAGCACCGCTCGCTGGCAACAACAACTTCCAAACAAGATGTAAAATAATAACGTGTTGATTCTGTGATTCGGATATCTCCCTCTGTGTGTATGTTGTACATTTGTATGTGTGCGCGCCTCCGTTGTGTGTTCGATGAATGTACACGTAATCATACAACATAGAAAATACGTGTTCGCTGTGGAGTGTTGTAGGCGTTTTGACAGTCGATGGATGCTCCGACGGAACAGCGAACGAGTCTACGGATCCTAAATCATCAAAACTCCCGTTCAATACCGAACGGAGGAGGCTTTTATTTAATTATTATTCATTGTGTAAGATCCTCCTTCGTGTCTATACGAACGTTACGTTTCATATTCCTATGTCCGTATTGTAGGACGTGTGTAGCGGTCGATGTGTCGATGTGTTCTTACCGGGCACTGTTCACTAACTTCCTATTGTTCATCGCCTATTTCGAAACGTTATAATAATGGCTTACTTAGGCTCATTTTTCTTGCGTGCTTCTCGTACACGCGATGGGGTCATCCTTCCGCTCGCGAGGATGAACGCGACGCATAAGGTATGTTCGAGAGGACGTGATATCCGCGCCCGTATAAATGCGGAACGCGAGCGAATACCCGATTGAATTAATATATTTAAGGCGAATCCTACTTCCGCAATTACTAAGAAGTTTATCAAATTGAACAGCCGGAAACAGGTTACACATATTTAACGTGACTTTGAGAGGAATTTTAAACGAAATACGACGATCGACGTATTTCTATCGCGGGTTTGTCAATGTAATACTTGCATGTCACTTGTCTGGATACTGTGGTAAGGCAAGCGGCACTTTGCAGTCAGTAATAATATGGCATGCACAGTTTTGAATAAAAATAAAAACAAAAATGCCCTTACCACCTCGATGAGTGCAGAACTCCAGATACGTATTCCGGTAACTAAGTTGCCATTCTCAGCAAAATCTCTGAAGGAAAATTATGTTTGGCACTCTGCGAGATACGCACCACACCTAACACCACTTGAATAACACTACCTTCCGGCTTATAATCTATGCCCGTTAGAATAGTTCTTATTTCTAAGAAAAAACATTTTCTTTTAATTTCACGGGGCACCACATAATTTGATTAGACACCTTATGAAACTATTTCAGTATTTTTTTCAAAATTGAATTTTAAATAAAAACGCAAAATGTCTACATTTGTTCGATTTTTTTATTCATAGCCCAAGACATTCAGAATGCAAAATTATTGTTATTATTACAAATTAAGATATATTATTGAAATATTTAAACCATTTGTTATTAAGAAGCAAGGGTAGATTTGTTAGTATTAGGGTATTTCTTCTTATACTCTTTCACCAACAAAAGCAAATACTGCTTTTGTTCTTTATTGGTTGTAATGAATTTATTATATTCGTCCATTAAAGCAACTCGACACGCAGCTATATCATTCACTACTGGCATAGAATGAACGATTTTTTTTGCAGCCACAAAATCAGCGTCATCGTACCAAGTTTCCATATCCTTATTCAAAAAATTTTATGAGGTACCCAGGATCTGAAGGAGTTGCTAGCTACTAAGTTCTCAATACTTTCTTCGTGGATGTGTTTGATATCAATGTTTTTTTTTCTTTTTGGGCAATCTTGCCTTCGATGTTTAGTGCATCTACCATATTGTCTATCTTGAACTGAAAGTTCGCCCTCGAAAAAATGCAAAAGAAACCAGCTCTCCCGACAAATACCACAAATGACCCAGTATTTTTTTCACGGCAACAGTAGCCATTTTTTGGTTAATTCTTTCAATGGCTGTAAGATCTTTGAATAATGGTAAGTCGTTTCTTGGTGCTGACCATCCGGTAGAAGCTTGAAACCATATATCATCAGTGTGAAAACCCATATTTCTCTCACAGCTTTCTCGTCCTTTTTTGTTAGTTTGCACTGATGTTTAAATATGAAAATTTTCAAGCAGTACAAAGCTCTAGCCATCTATCTAGCTCGGTCTCGGTAGCAGGTCTCCTAAATGTAACACCTTTTTCGGGAACTCCTCCTAAGAAAATGATCATGAGATTCAACAGTTCCCTATAGTCATCTCAAGGTTGATGCACTTGTAGTTATTTCCGCAAAAGCAATCCTGTCTGCGACCACTTATACAAGGATGTTCGGCGTCATAAATTATTGTTTTGTAGTCGCTTTGGTCAATTTTGTTCCAATTTTTCTTAAACCTTTGGAATAATTGTATATCAGGACCATTAGACTGAGCGAGAGATTGATCCACTACAGCTGATAACATAATTTCCATTATGTGGTGACGACAAGCAAGCCGAAGCATATCTTTTTCCATTTTTCGCTCCAGAGAACGCATACTTCATGTCTTAAACCGATGATTACAGCAGTTGTGTCAAAATATAAACAATTTACCTTACCGCTCAAATTCCATGAATTTAATGTTTCGTAGACAACTGAGGAACATGCTTCACTTGTTCCACGTTCCAATTTTGTAGCTGCTAGAAGTTGATCAACTCCATGTCCTGATACCAAAATTGGCAGTCGAATTACAGTTTCATGCCCAGTAATATCTTCTACTAGCTTGCCATCCCAATAAATTGTTAATGGCAAATTAGGTTTGAACTACATTTGCTTGTTACATTTGGCGAGGGGTTACCTATGCGAGTCTCTGCATACATAAACTTGACTGATCATATTCAATACGCAGATCGAACTATGTCTTATATAACAATTTTGAATCATATGAATTTGTCCCTAGAAGAGGTGTTCCACAGGGATCGAACCTTGGCCCTCTTCTTTCTTAATTTATTTACAAGCGATCTCTTACAATCATTTACATGTTCTGTCTCAGAGTATGCGGATGATGCTAAATTGTATTGTATTGTATCTGGCTTTATTAAAGCTGAGATGCTTCAGAAAAAAACATAGATCTTTAGGTTGACTATGAGTCTTCCTCCAGCGGGTGATGGTGTTCCGTCTTTACGTAGGTACGTTTCTACAATATCCCGACGGAATTCTAATTGTGTTACGGAATTATCCGCATTCCTGTAAATTACTCAAGCATTTTCAATAGGCACATCAGCCATTCAGGTGAACAGACACCATCACCATTCCTTTGAGCGGATTGAATTCGATGCCTAGCTACATTTGGCTACATAAGATCAGTTCCTCCCAGAGGTGTGTTTGATCATTTTTTCTTATTTGGTAAAGGAATTTCGTTTAGCAAGTGATTCTGTGAACAATTCCAGTGACCCAATAACCTTTCTTCCTCATCTAACTTAGTAAATTTACACTGGTAAACAAATTGTGTACAGGAATTTTCTAAGATATTTTTTTGTTCTGGGGCAATTTTCTCATTATTATTATCAATGGTGCAGTTTCTTTTCCATATTGCACTACATGATTTTCTAGATTTGCAAGTTTTTTTTTTCTTGATAGAGATCAAAGTATCAAATATCCACTGAAACACTACATTTTGAATCCGAAACGAATCGGTTTCCCCCTAATAAATTGTTTACAATTATGCCTTCCATTATATTTCACCATTGATTCACCATAATTGATGTTTTCTTCTGGCACGAAATAATGCAAAAATTTTTATTTGAATTTATATGTAGAGGACGAACTTTACATGCTTTTTCATTTGGATCTGGCTTGTAGATGAAATGATAATGCAGATCTTACATCTAATGGATTTGTTATACATATCCATCCAAGAAACCTGTTCTTTCTCATCGAATTTTACGAAACGGTTACCAAGATTGTTTTTACAGTCCTAGTAACAAAAACGAAGAATTTATACATCTGTGTCTATGCATCTGTGTGGCAAAAGTTTGTATTTTTTTATTTCTCCACAATCATCTGATCAATGAATTTTAAATACCATCTCCAGTATTCTACAAAAACTACTGATTTCTCATTGCCTAACACACATTTATTAGTTGCAACTGTAAATATTATCATGAATGCCTATCAACTCACATAATAAATTATGCACCAATACTCTGACATACACAAAATACACATGATAAATCTTGTCCGACTTGTCCTACATTTTCTAATTTGCATAGCGTATTTTCACCCATTTATATTTCTTTTGCTTATTTTTTTCGTAGCAACAAATGTACTAATTTGTTTATTAATTTGTAAATCCCCTGAAACGCGCTGACGTAATAAAAAGCAAATTAAAATTTATAGGTTTATTTATACGTTTCAGATTTTGATTTCTATTTCGGTATGAATGAATACTTAATTAATGTCAATTTGAGAATTATGCAAATATCCGGGTTCCACTAGTATATACCTAGGCTTACACATTACTCAGTCGTGCGTGTGCAGATGTATGGACAAATATAAGTTGTATAGATCTGGCTGTATCAATGATATACAACGGTTTAAGTATTTGTTAATTCGCTTTTTTAATATTAGCATCCTCACCGACACCCTTCAAGATTTTTACGTTGAATAAATAAACGTTTCCCTACTCAAAACTCAACTTTTTCCACGTAAATGGTAGATCCACAATCTATTTAAACCTGCTTTGCAAGTACGAAGGCCTGAAACCTCGTAGTCTTTATTTTTTGTCTCAGAATTTCTTAGTAATAATTTTGACGATTTAATTATTGAATGTTAAATGTATTTATTAGTAATCTAATTTAATTAATTATCGAATATTAGCTTATTTCTTCCTTGTGTTCTTCTTGACATGTGTATATACCTTCTTGTGTATACGCCTTAATAAATATTATTATTATTCGTGAAAGAATTGCAAGGACTGTGGGCTGGTATCACTAATACACAGTATCGGGAAAATCCACACCGCACAAAT
>JARFOC010082587.1:0-14519 GCA_031763485.1 Osmoderma eremita
TGAGACAAGTATACAATAGAGTACTCATGGTAGCCAAATTATTGATTTATTTATTATTGTAAGAGTACCGTTACACCGTCCACAACTCCTTTTTACAATATATAAATGATAATTTAACAACATCAACTTAAAACCTTGCCAAAATTGTACCGACATTTAAAATTTCTATGGTATTTAAATAAAAATATTTTAAATTGTACTGTTCCATTACAAGGCATAAACAAATACAACGATGTACCCCTAATTAAGAGTATTACATTCATTCCAAAATTGTTTATACTTGTCATACTTTTTATTCCTAGAGTTCGTTTAAACTAAAATGCGGGATAGGTCCTTTGTTAGCATTCATAACTTTGTTTTTAATCTTATGAATATAAATACTCTCATAACTATCTAATTGTATAAGATTAAAGACTTGTTTCACTAACCTAAGATTTTCTGTTGATAAACCGTGACCTGTTTCCGTAATATGCTGAGCAACACTAGGCTTTTCTGATCTACCTCCTCTAAAATGAGCAGTGTGCTCCTCAAAACGTGTTAAAATTGGTCGCTTTGTTTGCCCAATATATTTTACATTACATTCGTTACAATCTATTTCATAAATTCTGGATTTCTGATGTACCTCATAGGTTCTTTAAAGATTTTTTTTGTTTTGTAGGCAATACGTAAATTTTTGATATTTTTTAAATTGATTTATGAAGTGGTAGTTTCACAAATTGACTGCCTTGGTAACTTTGAGGTATCAGAGCTACACAGTTTTTAGTCAACAGTTTGTATTTATGATTTTTCACGAGATTGTTTATCAAATCCTTCGGAAAACCATTGTATTCAGCGATTTGTTTGATGCAATTTAATTCTGTTTTAAATCTATCCTTTGCCAGTGGAAAACTTAACAGGCAACCAACTAGAAACTTAAAGCTAGCTACTTTGTGTCGAAAACAATGATTTGAATCAGCTGTTATAAATCTGTCTACATTGGTTTTCTTCCGGTAAATGTCGATTTCTAACCTATCCTTATTTCTAACTACTAGGGTATCTAAAAATGGAAGTTCATTATTATTTTCTTTTTCTAATGTAAACTTTATGGTTTTGAATTTTGAGTTAAGTTCATCTATGAACTGCTTCAAATCATGAGAATTTGTATCAAATTTGGCGAAAATATCATCTACATATCTAACCCAAACACTCGGAAAGTATTTGGAGGACTTTTTAAATTCAACTTCAAAATTACAAAAAAGAAGATTTCTGCCAATAGCCGTACGTTCAAAAGGTGAAGTATATAAAAAATATATTAAAAAAAATATGTATAAGTATATCTCTGAGATCACACAACACGTCTGATTGTATAGTTCCAGGCATCCCTCACGTATAGACAGCTGTTTCGGGCTGACACAGTCCTCATCAGTGCACGCCGGAGGAATGCCTGTTGCTCGTTCAATACTCCGTATCGTTAACCAAACGTTAGCACATGTCTTTAAGGAAAATCTCAGACATCTGACGCCCAGCCGCGGTTTCATGGCGTAATCTGAAAAGCGATAACTAAGTTACCAGTCAGCTGATTACTCATAAATAAATTGGCGATAAATGTGGATAAACCCATTGCTGTGCCATACTGTTGTTCATAGAACTTATTTCCTATCTGAAAATAGTCCTGCAACTAGCACAACCTGGTCAACTTGATCTACGAAAACTAAATTTGGTTTTGGCGGACGCAGTAACTAATTGCAATAGAATTATTTCTCATTTAGGAAGCATTCAAGAGGAAACTGAAAGATATTCTACAATTATACACTCGCCAGATTGAACAAAAAAAGAAACCTGGCTAAGAAAAATTAAATAAGATAGCTAATTTGTTATAGAAATATGCAAATCTATTTGAACACATAATTTGCACAACTTTGCATCGCGGGAAAACTGCGACATTGACCATTTCCTGTACTTAGAAGATATCTCTTCTACTAAAAATATGCGGTGTACTTCGGAAAACATTCCAAAACAGTCTTTGATAATTTATTTCAACTTAAAACAGGGATCTGTACGTTGAAATGTTATATAGGCTATTTTCTTCGTCATATATAGAAGTATATAAGTACATATACCTGATTAATAGATTATTTTTAACTTATGGTTTCATGAATATTTTATTATTATTTATTCCGCATCTATAGATTGATTTAGCTATGAAGTTTACTGTAGAAAATTTTATTTCTATTAGTTGAATGATTTTGCACGTGGTGGAATCTTAAAATACATATACATAAGACTCACATTGACCGCAGTGAGATTTGTTTCGCATCGAATGTTTGGCGCCACCATGCGGAATCTCAAATTCTAACGTGTTGCACTTTTGCTTAAGATGTAAATTTACTGCGATAGCTATCTACTGATAAAGATCCTACGTTAACGCATGTATCTGCATGTCCGATCTTTGCCCATAATAAGTGGTATCGTAAAACAGGAAGATCTTTAGCAAAATCGAAAGATTTTTGGGCACAATTAATTTAAAAGGCAATAAACATTAAGGAACATCACGTTATGGTCTTCCCAGATGATCTAACAATAATCACAAGATCAAAAAATGAACTAAGGAAAATTACGAAGAGACTAGAACAGAAGGAAATTCGATTTGGAGATATATCAAAATAAAACGAAATATGTGCTTATGGGAAAAACAGGAAAACCTTTTGGAGGAGAAGGTAACCTGGTGGTGAGGGCAAAAAAAAACAACAAAAATATGTTTTCGAGAGTCTAAGTAAATTTGTCCACTTGGGAGTAAATATTGAAGAAAATAGACGTGAAGAACAAGAAATTCAAGAATTGCAAAAGGAAGTACCGAAGCTTGAAGAGTCTCATGAAATCAAAGTATGTGTCAACAAAACAAAAGAGGAGATCTATAAAACAGTCATAAGACCTACCGCCATATATGCCTGTGGGGGTTCTAAATAAGGTGGGAGAAGAGGAGATATAAAGATTGGAAAGGAAAATGTTGCGTGCTATATATGGAGGAATAAGAACCCTATAAGGATGGAGAAGACGCATAAACCTAGAAGTAGAAGAAGCATATGAAAGCCCCAATATCGTAGCGTTTGCTAAAGAATAAGAGGGCTGGGGCATGTAGAAAGACTAAGCAGAGAAAGATTAACAAAGCTGGCCCTTATAAGAAAACCTATAGGAAAAAGGAGAAAGGAGAGACCAAGAGAGAGATGGATGAATAAAGTGGAAGATCTAAAAAAATTAAGATAGGAAATTGGAAGGAGATGGTAGGGAATAGAGGAAAATGAAGTTCCTGATATTAGTATTTTATTAGCCCTTGACCTTCACGGCTTGTATAGCAAATTATTATTATAAACATTAAGGAAGCCGTTTAGATTTTTACTTTTCTCCAAGAAACAGAAATATTTTGCTTCCTTCATTTTATTTTTCCAACTCATGAAATTTTTCTTTTGGACTAGATTGGTTAGATAAACAAAATTCAATTTCCCCGGCCGTAAAATCTCGGTTTACAAAAAATAAATAAAGGGCAGCGAGGCGGCAAAAATGTCCGACCGTCTGTAAACAAGAGCGTCGCCCTAGGTCTAATTCATGGCTCGCGACAAACAAGAGCACAAATATCCATCGATCACTTCCTCGACGAAGACGAGGAAACATTTGGGGGCGAAACGAACGAAGAAGGACGCGCAGAAGGCGGGGATCAAAAAAAAATTGGTGTTCGATGTGGTTCGGGTAAACGACACGCACACAAACGTATACAAGCATCGTTCGCTATCGAAAAATATTTAGGGCGATGAATATTTTACAGCGGACTCAAGGATGCGTGTATCGGAGGTTATATAATAAAGATAAATTGTAGAGCTTGAACTTAAAGGTCAGATGGGAATTGATCTTTGGGAGTAAAGCTGGCTCCGGCCCTTATCTGGAATTCCGTGCCGAGGAGGGTGGAAAGAGTGATAGAGAATAAATTGTCCGCCCATTGGGTGCTCGTTTAGCGATTTACTGCAGTTTTTTGAGGCAAAAATGAATTATGTATCGTCAAATTGAGGTTGGTTATTCACTTTTTGCCTAAAGTTTATTGAGGGCAAAAGATGCATGTTTACTTCTAAAGCAATAACAACCCAACTGCTAGAAGTATTAGCAACAAATTCATTTTGTTTTTGCTTAAGTTTAACCTTGATTTCTCATTTCCAACTTGAGAAAATCCTTAGCCGTTTGTGAGGAAGTGCAGTTATTCTCTTTTGACATAAATAACTTCAATAGGAGTTAAATTGTTGCAAATCTATTAAACAGCTCTTTGCACAATGAAGTTTGATGATATTTTTAAAGAAATTCGTCGGTTTAGATTAATTATCTACTTTCTGTCTATTAGGAACTCAAAGACATTTTCTCCTATAGCATCGACAATCCTCATTACCTAGTAGATAGATCAGTAATGCATTTTGGTCTTTTAAATTATCACGATTCTTCGTTTCCAACTTGAAGAAATCTTCTCGTGAGGAAATGATAATATTGCTAAAAAGAGTGATCTCATACAGATCGGCTGATTAGTTGATAAACAACGTTTAGCAGTAAAATTCTTACGTAAATAATTTAAATCAGAATTATAGTCCCGCAAATCTATGGCAGTAAAATCAAAGCAATAGGCGGCGAGCACAAAGTATCTCTAAAAAAATGGTTTCGATTGGATTTGACCCAAATCAGAATAAAAGTTCGTTATTTTCTTAGACTTCGGATATCATATCAATCATATTTCAATTTATATTAACCCGTACAATATCAGGAGGTCATCAGAAAAAAAAAATTAAAATACGAAAAAATAAAATCTTAGTTGATTGTAAATGTAACACATTGATTGCTAATCGTTAAAGATAATATCTTTCTTAAACGTTATAGAAGATATCGACGAGCAGAATTTCTGTTATGCAAGTTTCAGGCATTGAACCATAGTAAGATAAATAGGAATTCATGTCTTTCTCATTTGATAAAGAGTTGCTAAATTGTCTTCTAAGAGAAACTATTATTTTCGGCACTGCTGGTATATACAGGTTGCCCATTTTCTCCGTATGTGGGTAATTTTCTTAATATTAAAGATACAGAATCGGCTAAAAGGTCAAAGTTGCTCAGAAAATAGAGTAATAGAGTAATAGATGCTAGTGTCATATTTGTTATCCAGTGCAAGGTTTGTAAGATATTCAAGAAAAATAGAAACCTTCCAAAAATTTCAACGTCAAATATATTCACAACCCATAAAGATAAAATAAAAAAACTGTTGCTAATATAACTTTTTATATAGAATCTAATAATGTGCTTTAAAAATCCATGGCACTCTTTATTTTGGAGATATAATACAAACTTGTATTTTTTTAAATGGAATTCATAGTTGGCAATGATGGAATGAAGTTGTTTGCTCTCTTATCTTTTTGCTGAGTTTTATTTAGATTTTTTCTCATATTCCTTCATTAATCCTTTATTATTTTTTCCATAATAAAATATTTTCAACGCCTAGTTGATTATTTTCATAATTATAAGAAATAATGATTGCTTATTTCACTACAAATCAAAATCTAAAGGAGATAACTATACCAAATGTTATATCAACGAAATCAGAAAAAAATAAGCATTTAAATTCCGTCATGGCCAACTATGAATTCCATTTAAAAAAATACAAGTTTGTATTATATCTCCAAAATAAAGAGTGCCATGGATTTTTAAAGCACATTATTAGATTCTATATAAAAAGTTATATTAGCAACAGTTTTTTTATTTTATCTTTATGGGTTGTGAACATATTTGACGTTGAAGTTTTTGGAAGTTTTCAATTTTTCTTGAATATCTTACAAACGTTGCATTAGATAACAAGTGTGGCACTGGCATCAACTATTACTCTATTTTGTGAGCTACTTAGTCCATTTAACCGATTCTGTATCTTTAATATTAAGAAGGTTACCCATACGGAGATGAAAAATGTAGAGGGGTCGTAATATAGTAACTTTGTATTTTTACTGAAGAAAATCTATTCAGGCAAGGCTATTTAATTTTCTCCGCGAATGGGAGATTGTGATGAGCGCTTCTAATGTAGATATGTAATTATACACATTATAAAAGCGCTAGTCTATACATAATTCGTTGCCAATAAAGTTTTTAGCCAGTGCAACCCGAATGCTCGATCAATGTGGACCACAAGAGTCTTTTATATGTTTAAAATCGTTGGTAGTGATCCGCCTTTAAAATCCGGGGATAAAAAGATATTATCAAAAAAAGAAAAAAACGGAATGCGACTGGGGAACTCATAATAATAAACGGACATATGTATGTATATAGGAACTCGTTTTACCTTGATTGGCCGGTGAGATCGTCGTGTCCCCGTTCCACGCATACGTAGAAGATTTTCCATCCTTCGCTAGTCGCCATGTTCGCGTGGAACCAGTTACAAAACAACGTCGAATCGGATATCTTTTTTTTAAATGAGTTTTAGTTCGTTTTACTCCTTTTGCGTACATACCGCGAACACACGCACGAGGTAGCCACCGAAAGTGCTAACCGCAAACTAAACTCCCAAACCGCAATAATTAAAAATGCCGGACTTCTTCTCTATACCACATAGGTACCTGAAAAAGTGAAAATATTTTCGTACATTTGCGGTCGGCCCAAAACAATTGTTCCTACGGCCGATTTCCTTTCTACGAGAATCAACCCGGCGGCGTATTTGCGATAAGGGAAATCGAAGGGTGTGGTGGTTCAAGGATTTTATTGTTTTATTGCCGCTGCAGAAATGGTACAGAAAAAAAGGAGAGTGTAAAGAGAAGTGTAGCAACATTGTCCCTGTCTTATGCAAAGTGTATATGGTATAGGCATAATTTCCGAATTATTTACGACTGCAAACAGTTCTTGGAGGGAATCCGACGCCCCTCTTGTTCGCTTTATGTCTTTATTGGTGGTGCTTTTGCGTGCTCTTCGTGTCCGGCAACTATAGACGGATCAATCTGAAACCCAAAAGAAAAAAAAAGAGACGAAACAAAAAAGACTAGAGGTAAGATGATTCTTACGGTCGAACAGAACTAAAAGAGGGGCTTAGAGGTAACCCCATGCCAAGAGCCGGGAAGAAGAGTTCTTGGATTCTGGTTGGTCGACACTAGGCCATGACTTAATATTCTTAATCATGCGGTGTTGTCGGCGGCATTGTCGGGTATTCAGCTCGCAAGCGTGTTTTTGCGTCCGTCGCCTGAAAATTCACTCCTCTCCTAGGGTACACTGAACCCTGTCGGGCTTCAACTCGTTAGAATTGCATCACGTGCTTGTGTGAAAGTGTTTTGTGAAGGTCAAGGCGTCAAAGGCAAGGATTTCGCCGCACGGGCCTGCACACACCCCCCTGTCCGTCCCTCGATCGCCCTCCGCCCTCTTTGCAATAGAAACAAACGCTGCAATTAACGTACGTATTCAAATGAGGTATGCAAATTATTGTAAAAACGGTCGTAATCGAAGTTGCCCGTGTCTCTGTGTGTTTCTGTTTTAGTCTATTTACCTTTAAATCTTTTACGACACAATAAAGCCATAAATTACACACAAGAAGGATACTATAACGAATTTTATAGCCAATTAAGTGGCGAAGTTTTAGCATTTTTGATCTTAATTGATTTATAAACCTAGTTAAGTAGATTGACGCTACCAAGATGTAAATTAGCGGGAGGAAATGCGAATTTTTTGCGAAAAACGAATGCTTCAAGGCCCAGTTTTATGACCTTTACCGTTTTTTTCTTAATGTTATGATATTAGTTTGCACGTGAAAAGATATCGAACATTAACAGTACCTGTACGTTTGTAAATGATCCTCAATACATTACAACTTTGATAGTCCAATTAAAATAACTCCACTGGTTTATTATAATATAGAAACAAGTTTTTTTAATAGATCAAATTTAAAATATCTATATATTTTTTTCTTAAATAAAAAACAAATTCTCTAGATGATTTTTACAAATACATTGAGGTAAGAGGAAATAATTTAGGCTTTACATTTTCTGAGGATCTGAAACCCAATGACATATTCGTACATTAGGGTATTATTCGTTTTGTCGACTTTTGAATTTTGCTGGTCTCAACCCCCTCCCCCCCCCCCAAATGTTTACGTTTGAAATAAGATCAACGGATCCAAAAATTCAGCGCAATACCTCAATTGTTCTGGTGCCGACATGAGACCAAAGTTTAATGAAACGAAATATCGTATGGGGAATTGCAAGTCATTCTTTATCTTTATATGACAACAAATTTGGGCAGTTAAAATACATAGATAAAGAAGCAAATCCAGAAGTACTAAAATTTACATTATCATCCTGCCATTGAGTCACAAATGAGATGTTCTAATTTAGAATCACAACATTCTGTTTTTGAAAATAATAATAATGCTTCGAATATTGGGATCATATAGAAATAATTTTATACATTCGTAAATCTTGACTGTCTTCAGAATTGTGCATCTTAGAAATTTCAGCTTTATAAAAATGGAGATTGATTGTTTTCCGAGAAGAGCTAATTTTATATAATGTTGGAAATATTCTTTAACCACCGTATCCATATGGTTAACAAATAAAAGCTTAGTGTAGGTGAAGACATCATTCGTAGAAATATGTATAATATTTTGCTGTATGAATTTATACATCCATCTTGGACGGGCATAAATATTTAAGGTGTGGTATTATAGCACTTATTTTTGAGATGATCCATGTGAAGATTTCAAATAAATAATGCTATAGGAATTTCAGATTTGCCCATAAAACAATATATTGAAAAGTAGCTATAGGTATTACAATCCCCATTATATGCATAATAAATCTGAACTTTTCTTTTAAACTAAATTATGGTGATAGAGCACGTCTTTTGCTTTTGTATTAGGTAATATTATGCAAGTCAAATAGCTTTTGCTGTAATTTGTTTATCAATCATTTTCATTTGTTTATATGCTGCGGGTAGTGTAGGTATAGAGAAATTTTAAAGTCCATGGCCTTTGTATTAATCAGATTGCTAAATAGTAAAAAACATTGATCTATTTTTTGTTTGGATAACTCAGCTAAAGAACGTTTATTATAATTATTCTCTTTCAATATTTCTTTTTGTAAAAAATAAATTGTTGGACGTACATACATTGAAATAAAAAATAAATTGTATCATGGAAGGTAAAAGTATAAACAAATATAAAATATTTGTTTGATTTTGTATAATGTCTCCCTTTGTACAGTTTCATTTATTCATCAATAATTGTTAATGGGGCAATGACTCGTTTATACTTCATTCAGACTTAAGATTTAATTAACCCAATTTGTCACTTTTGTGTTACAGTAAATAAGTTCCAAACTTCTTGGGGAACATACAATATTAAAATATACTGACATTTTATTATTTAAGACATTGCAAGGAAAAATGTATATTTAAAAAACTGATACCATATCAAGTAGGGCAATTGTTTTATTAAATTTTAGAGTTAGTTTCTAATGAAGAACCTCACAAGTAACAAAAGAATCGCCCACAGGTTTGACAGAAATTATTTAAGAAATCAATGGTGTAGTTCATATCTCTAATCACTTTTAAAATTGTTATTTAAGGGTCCGCGATTTTGTAATATTATCCAGACTATGTACTTTATTCATTACAACTCAGATAATATGATTTCAACACAATTTCCCATATATGTTTGCAACACTGCCTAAATATTTAATACAAAATTATCACCTCTACAACATGAGTATTACAAATTTACTTCTTAGTTTCCTTAACACCTTTTGTTACACTAACATTCTTTGCTTCTCGGCTAACTAGCGGGTGTTAATGAATTTTAAACTGGTTTGAGCGTAGGGGCAAACATAAGAGCTTCAAATCCATTCTCTTCTTGTTCAAATTACCCATGATAAACCAGTACATGCAGAAGGTGTCACAATAATTACTGGTAAATATTTTTCTGTGGTTACAAAAATAAATAAACTACTATAATTTTAATAACACTTAATAGCCTAGGTAGTAGTTCAGGTTTTTTCCCGTAAATCTAATGTTTATTTACAGGAAAGAAAGAAAAGTAATATGTATACATATGCCATTATTAAATACGATTAATTATTCAATAGAAGTGTAGCTAGCTTATTAATACAATCAGAGCAAGAGCAATGCCAATTCTATACAAAAATGTGTGAAATAGTAAAGAAATAAATCATAAATGAAGCTAACATATTGATTATTTTGAAATAATGATTAATGAAATAGTAGCTATGGTGGAATTCTTGTGGTATTGTAGATGCTTGCAATGATTGATGGCAGAAGATGGTTATGAATATATTTGCTCACTAGCGCCAACGGGCAGTGGCGCAGATTCGATACAACCTCCAGTATGACTTGTGAGTCTAAAAGAGATCTATTGTGTATACTTGTATGCTGCCGTAAATACTATTTGGCGGTTATACGTTTGCTTTAAAAATGTGGCCTATGTCAATAGGCCAATAATGGATAATAAGTTATACAATTTATAGCAGACATTTCACGAAAGACTCTTAATACGGTAAGTGTTTGAGTACATATAAAAATTTATTTCTGACCGTTTATTTTAAGTGTAAGCTTTTGTGCGTCCGCCACTGGTTGTTAGCGAAAATTGAATAAATCTAGTTTTGAATGTCATATGTTGGTAAAATGTTATCAAAATTAGTGACTATGCAGAAACCCTACTTTATACAATAGCTGTACACTCAATTTTGTAATGTAAGAGGTGGTAAAGAAATTTAACAGTAATACATATATAGTTCTTGCAATTAAACAACCGACTTTTGACATTTCGTCTTTTCATGACATGACTGCCACGCATTACAAAGCACATCATATGGTTGCACAGATGTATATATAGGTTATGGTTGAAACATACGGAAACTATCAACGGTAAATAGGACGTCAAAAATGACAAATGCCAAGCAAGTGCGTTACCTTATCTATGCATCCGGCAACGCTCTAATTGAAGAAATCCGACACAGACGAAATGTCACTAGATTTGACATGACTATGGATTTGCTAAATGTGAAGTTGTGTTAGTATGATTTTAACATTATCGCTGTCAAAAGTCGGCTATTTCGTGGCGAGAACTATACGTCTTACTCATTGTAGTACATCAAATCTGCTTAGCAAGGTTCCTTGTTCAATATCTCGTTCGGGTACCTGCCATTCTCCTTAAACGAAATAAATTTGGAGAACTTTATTTAAGGTTATTCAATACTTTTAGCGTAGACATTATAAATCGGATACCAAATTAGAGCAGCTAATTTTGACCAAATTACAGAGACATACAGCACTTTTATATTCCTAAAATCTTTGTAAAATTTCTGTATATGAAACCATACACTTTCTACGACTTATTAGTCATATCCTCTATATGGGCTTAAAATGTAAACAGATCTCTGACCTATTGACACTGATCCTTGATTGCATATTTACAATTATGTCGTTGATATACATCAGAAATGGCAGTGGCCTAAGATTAAAGCTTTGGACCACGCCAGTTTTCGGATAAATGGGAGCAGAGACCTGATTTCCAAAACGAAAGAATTGCTGGCGGTGACTGTATGATTTGAGTAATTTTAACAAGGAAGCATCTACGGCAAATCGTTTTAGTTTGTTTATTAAAATATGATTCATTATATCAAATGCTTTTTGCATACACAGATAAATTACGTCGGGTTGCCCCATCTCGTCTTTAACTTCTGACACACATTGAGATAAGCACGGTAAATTTGTATCAATTGTGAGGAAATATTAATTTGATTCGTATTAATAAACGATGAACATTTCAGCAAGATATGACCTTAGCTTTTCATGGAAATACTAATAATGTGCGTAGATCCTCCTCTTTTTTCTTGCGCGTTCAGTTAGTATATTAGACCTACGAATATGAGCCTCTGGTATGG
The DNA here is from genome assembly GCA_031763485.1 of Osmoderma eremita. Lineage (NCBI taxonomy): Eukaryota > Metazoa > Arthropoda > Insecta > Coleoptera > Scarabaeidae > Osmoderma > Osmoderma eremita. The sequence continues at coordinate 11,925 of JARFOC010082587.1, forward strand.
TATCCCAAGCTTCTAAAATGCTTTGTAAAAAGAATATCCCCATTATTTTGGGGTGGTCGTTAATTATTGTTCCTGTGTCATATTATATCCCACATGGTGTTGGTGATAAGTTGGGCTAACGAGAACGCCATGCGATAGCAGCGATCAACATTAGCATTATCCAGAAATTATGGAGATTATGGTCACAACCCTCGCGGTATATTAGGCCGCGGATTATTCTGCTGAAAAATTGGATTTACCAGTTGTTGAAAATATGGTATCAACAAGGATTCAAGAAGATTGTTGACGTAAGGAATCGCATTTAATGTGCCTTGAATTGCTGCTAGAGGAAGGAGGTCTACTTCCATTACAGATAGTCCCCAGCACCATAACACTAGCATGTCTCTTCTTTCTCTGGGACGTCTTTTGACTATTTTAATACCATCGTGAGCCCATAAACAAAATCGAGATTCGTCACTGAAGATGATTCGATTCTACTACCCACTCCAGAGCAACCATTTGTTACACCACTCCAGACGTGCAATTTTATGGCCTGGAGTTAGTGACAAACTAAGATATTGTCGGCGCGATATAAGCCCAAAAGATCGAATTCTCCGATATAGAGATCGTATGGAGATTTGTTGATTAATTAAACCTTTCGATCTATCACCAATTTCCCCTGTTTACAAGAAACGTTCCCTAAGAGCCACAACCCGACTTGCAGCTGCTGTGTCGCCTGAAGGCAGTCATTGTGTAATACAAGTTAGATAAATGAATCTAAGCAACTGTCCCCTTCAATAAGAAAATTATAATTTCCCTTATTCTACCGAAAAGGTAGTATTGTAATATAACATAATTGTCGTAGATGTTGTGGAACGTATTGTTAGTTGTTTTGTTTGGCAAAGAAATACTTTATCATATGCTGAAGATGTAACAGCTATCTCAAGATAAAGTTTGTAGTGGGTAATAATCGATTTCTTTCCCTTGCAAGTGTTGTGTGATTTCAAATATTTTCTTTTTTTAAAGATCCATTGGTATAACTTATGAATTCTGCTTGCGTAATGCAATCACAGAAAAGTATCATTAACATCATTCTGGTATGGGCATAATTAGCAATTATGCCCAATTAGTAACACAGTGGAAGAATAAAAGGTATATCTAATGTATATGCAAAAGATATAAACACACAAGAGCTCCATAAATGCAACGGGATAAACTTGATACCTCCGCCGTAATATTCTCAGCTATAAATTTTTGAACACATGCAACCAGCATAAAAATAGTGTAAATTTCCTTCAAGGTTTTCATATTTTACTGCCAGCACGTCTGAATATTTACTTTTATCGTCTTGTTTCGCTAGAAAAGAAGTTCCTTTTATGCGACGGGCGATTGTGCGACAAACACACGTCTGTATCTATATTCCATGCGAAGTGCGGTTGTAACGTGGAACGTCTAGTGGAAGATAAAACAATTTTTATTGGGCGAACAAGAGGGCCAAATAATATCAGTTATCTGTGTGAGAATTTCAGGATGCATATTCTATTATCGTTCGAATAGATCTATTAAACTAAATCAAAATGCCCTTTTTTTGTCTATAAATTATCCACTTATACTTAATTTGCTAAGATAGTCTCAATCCTGATCTCTCCTACATTGTTCATTCATTGTGTCAAGCGAAATGCTTATTAGAAATAAATCAAAACCACTTTAATGAGTAAATAACCCATACATAGAGGTTTCGATAGAAAGAACAAAGGAAAAAGGTGAATATACTAATACTCTGCTAGCAGCTATCAAAATCACTTTGCCATTTTTAGATTCACTCTCTTTCGGATTCTGATCTTCCTTTTATTGTGCCAAGAAGTGTTTATGGCTAAAATATCTCTGCTCTTAAGATATAAAGTATGTAATATGTGAAAAATTTTCATAAAATACAACTAACCAAACGATAGATATAAAAAATACCCAACTATGTATCAAGATAATTTCCCTATTTCTTAGAATTTCGTTCTCAAGGTTTGCATAATTTTGGTTCATTGCGGACTGTAATGTTGTCTTTCACGTAATTTCTTCATACTTATTTGGGGTTGACTCCAATTATTTTTTTATTATAACAAGACATATAATTTTGGATACAAAAAGATAAAGACGAAAGTACATAATTTGAGGGCCGGTAGTGCTAACGGCAACATGTCCTCAGTTTCTGTATTTCCAATTAAGGCTCAGAACTCAATTATGATCGATGAAGGGAGCTTTACATAATAAAAAGCAGAGCAATTAATATTAATTCCTTGGATGCACACCCGTTTTTATACATATTTTTACACATCATATTATCCCCTATAGCGAATACTCTTGGATTTGTACACAATAATAATAGTGACACTTAGAACTTGGATTATGTGGGTTCAAGTTGATGGCACATTAATTTGCACTTTGTAACGGCACTCTTACAATAAACTTAACTTCGAAAATGATTTGTCTAACATGAGTACTCTATTTATACTTCTCAAGTCGTGCAGTTCTAGTGAAAGTAATGTATGTACCATATGATAAATGTGATAACAAGTTTATTACATAAGAAGGGCAAAAACAACAACAAAATTAAACAACAAT
>JARFOC010082598.1:0-14517 GCA_031763485.1 Osmoderma eremita
CTTGAGTCCTTGTGATTTTTCCTCTTCCCAAGATTGAAAATTCATCTGAAGGGACATCATTTTGGGACACTCGAAAATAATCAAACTGCTGTAGCCGACCAACTAAAGGCCATTCCAATATCCGAGTTCCAGCACTGCTATGAGGAATGGAAGAACCGTCTCTAACGCTATGTGGCTTCCCAAGGCAGTTATTTTATTTTTGAGACAACGTTCTATTGTAATTATATTCAAATAGAAAAATTTAAAAATATCAGTATCATTACTTAATTTACACACCTCGTACACCTGTCTTTAAAACCCGCAAGCGCAAGCATTACAGCGTATTAATGAGGACCGAGACAACTGCAATAGGGCAATGCATTTGTCTCGGTGGATTTTATTTGACTGGTGTCTTCTAAATGGGATATATCGTGGCGCAAGCAAGCGGCTGGGATATTTCGCAATAAGTTCGGCGACGCATTATCTATGAAAGTGGGTTTAGCATTCGGAGAAACGCGGATGACGCCTGGTAGGCAGAAACTCGAGTCCATCTTTAATGCTTCTACTGCTTTCATTGCTTTTGCTAGTATAGTGATTCCAGTAATAAACCATACGCCTGTAATGAAATTTTCTCGGTTAATCGTTTTTGGCACTTTTGATGTTTCTTACTTAGAACTATTTAATTTAATTTATATTGAGTAATATATATTTATATGCATACATGTATGTAATAGCCATGCCAATAAATACTATTATTATTATTATAGCATCTACACCTCTTGTGTATTCTAGAATCGCTAAATATTTCTTTAGGTTTTTTCTTTATGATGTTTTCGGCCAATGCTGTGCTTGGTCGTCATTGGCCCCTTTGACTTTCTATTTGTGATATCTCCGACTGAGAATCTATCCTTTTTTTTGCATTTTGCTCTCGCTACTTCTGCTGGCATACCTTTCGGATTCTTGAGCGTATAGGTACTTACCGACACTACACTTTGTGCTTTTAATTTAATCCTGAACACAGTAGCATTCTCAGAGTACCCTATTCAAATTTACAACATGTCAGCAGTACTTGAGACTTTTATTTCACATTAGGTCACTGAGACCCATAGGTGAAAAGTATTTTTGCACCCACGGGTGATGCATGGTACTGATAGTGTTAATATAACTATTTCTATAAGTTGCTTTCCTTAAAGAAAATGTTTTGGTTAATCTTCCACATTGTACCTTCTTGCCATTAACCTGAATATACTCAACTAGTAGACCATATTTCATATCTGTAGATTCGTCTTTGGAACTGCGTCACGTCCCCAACACTTAACATACCTTAAAAACCCTCCACACCCCATAAATATACAACGTTTCAGAATCATTTTGCAGTTGATTTGACCATATAGCTGCTGTATAGCATGAAATAATCCTCTTTAATAGACATGAACAATAGATCTGGATGCGTAAAGCATAACTGAACGCTTTTGAAGTACATATTTAATTAAAAATATAAAAATCTTTAAATTTTCATGGTTGATTTCACTTCGTAAATAACCATATTTACAATACCAAACATTTGTTGTAAAAGAAGCTATAGAAGTTAATTGATTTCAATTATCTACCACTTAAAATACAAAATGTTTCTCTATTCAGAGACAAAGGCCAGTTCCTACATTACGCATTGCGATTTCCCTTTCATTAGTACAATTATCTGTTCAAAGCAAATAGAACCGTGTGCAAAATCAGGTATACACCTTCCGCTGTTTGCACTCACTTTGTGTTTGCTTACTTGATGTAATTACAGAGCATCCGTACTACCCACGAATGTGTTCGCATTCGATTGTACCAGGTCCCTTTAAGGGGTCTGTTTTTTTTCTCAATATTTGTCAACATATACGATTGATCGTCTGCTGATGTCTACTTCAAAGGTAAACACAGACGACGTTTGCGATAGCCAGAACTGTTTGGGTTGTTACGATGTATTACATGCTACTTTATTTGTACGGGGAGGCAAATGTGTTTCATATACATCTAAATTTCCTTTAGCTTTTGTATTTTACAAAAGTTGGAACCTACATTATCGAATATCTACAGAAATGCAAAAATTATACCAGTTTGTGTTAGTAAAAATGGTTCTGGACATTATAAAATCTACAGTAATCGGAGTACATTCTCCCTAGGATTATCCGTACAAAGAAAATCGACGTCGCAGTAACTATAACACTTAGGAGTGGTAGTAGAAAGAGGCCCAGACGAGGAACGGTTGTTGGGAAATATTGCCCTACCAGTCGAGAAGGAACAAACAAAAAGATAATCCCATTAAATGGATATAATTACAACGCTCGTAATGATCCCAATATTTTTCCCCAATACCCACGCAGGATATTACAGTCCAGTGGCGTACAGTTCTAGTACCGTTTTAAGCGATTTTATGGACGCTATCTACTGACCCACTTTAACCCACTTTAACCCACTCGCCGTTAAACCTTAGTGTTATTGGTAATCTGGGAGGCTTGTTTTTATGCCAGGACCGTAAATGTGCATGTAGCTATATTAAATTTTGATGAAGGTATGGCTACTGAGTTTCTACATATCCATATTTCTCTTACAGAGTGTATCAAAAAATCGTTCATAAGCTTCTAGGGATAGTAAAAGGGAATCGTCTTTTTTCTTATTACACCAAAACTCTTCAGGATCCAATGTGTTGTAATGAAACGTTCATTTATATTAAGTTACTTTTATTTAATAAAACTTATTATCCTGTATATTTATTAGTTTACCAGCGGTTTCCCGTGGCTACTACGAAGGACGGCGTTGTGGCTAAGGAATATGTCTTGCAACTCTATTCAAATCGCTAAATTATTCAAGATTATCCCAAATTTTAGTATAATATATTTTGATTAGTCAAGTATACAAAATAATAAATACTTTATATAATTATAAACTCAGATGGATTAAACTATAATTGGAAAATGAGATATAAGCGTTTAAAGTAGCATAAAATAGATAAAACTTCAACATAACATAGAATACCAAATCTCTTTATTTAATAATTTTAATAAAAGAACAAGACATTAGAATATTTTTGTGGCAAACAGGTAATTTTGTATAATCTAGTAATTAAGACATATTCAAATGCAACAACTAAGTATGGTAATCTTGAAATGGATTATTTAATGTATTTATTCAATATCTGTTTTTGTTGTATAAGAAGTTGGATTACAATTTGAATGTGTGCTACCTTTCTGCAATTAGAGCACTGGCAATCATATGTTCACTGCTTTGTATTCATTTTTTTAATAGTCCATAGTAACAAGTTTGTGCACTGTCTGTAGTATAGCCATTAATAGAAAACTGTTATACGTTAAACTCCTTTATTTATTTATTTAATTACGCTCTGTTACAACAGTTTGCTTATTCCAAGTTTCAATGTCTTAAAAATTTATAGGCATTGGCGTGTCAAAATCGATTCTCTTTTAAAATTCAAATTAACAATCATTTATCTAACCGAGAACAGATCCTCCATAATTATTTGTCTAGATATGAGTTGGCATTAAGATTCGTTAGAGATAAGTCCTGTTATTCGATTTTGTCGAAAATATTTATCCTCGGCTCAGGTATACCCGCCATATTTCTTTTGTTTATATAACATTGGTCAACAAAATTTCAGACGCGGTAAAGTGGGTGAACTTGGTAGTACTTTTTACACTTATTTCATATCTATTTTCAGAATTTTTCTATCAGTCAGGGTTTCAGAGTGACAAAGCAATGAAATTTTGTGAAAGTATATATTTTAATATGTATATAAATCATGAAAAAATGACGTACAAAATGATATATTTACTTTACTACTAAATGGGCAGCTATATGACTTTCGGCTGTACTTTGCATCAGAAACACCTCTCTTCAGCGTCCAGCAATAGTCTGCCAACATAGCAGGACCCCATTTGCCTTGGTATCATCAGCACTTTCATCGTCGCTTAGTGTCATGTTTTGTGGAGGTATAGGTACAGGTAATTCCGGACTGTGAGGTACTGGTCTCAGTGTAGATGAAATATTAGGATATTTTACAGTATCTTTGGATTTAGAAGTCATACCATTTATATTTGTTAGACAAAAATAGCAATCGGTTATATGATATGATGGTTCCCTCCAAATCATAGGAATAGAAAAAGGCATATGTCGTTTACCTTTTGCCCACGCTGTAAGAAGTCTGACATACGTAACACAGCATATATGGGGAGCCCAGCTTCTGTGTTCGTCACCTACTTTACACTTAAAGTAATGCTCATAGCACTTTTTAACGAGAGGTGTGAAAGACCGTTTTTGATATTTAAACGTCAATTCGCCGCAAATGTAGCAATTGCGCAAATGTGGCATTTTTAGAGGTCATCAAATGTTCGCGGTTTCACTACAACAGCTTGAACGCACCACAACGCAATACTCCTTAAAACGTTAACAACGTCAGCGTATATGTTCATTCACCGAGCTCTAGCCGACAACTGAAATAACAAGATATGCTATCTAGGAATGGGAAATGCAGTCTTAACACGTCAAGACACGTTCAAACATTAACCATTGCATGCTGCTTGATCAGTTCCGAGCTCTAGCCGACAACTGAAATAATATACATGTTCTCTTATACTACATATCTATGCATGAATATTTTAGGTGGATAAGCGAATATCTTGTAATATAAAAATTAAGGGTGATGGAGAAATTCTGAAAACAATTGATTTCAACATGCAAGAGTATATGGGAATCAGGCATTTTTGAGCTTGGGATAAAAATCTTGTTAACCAGTGTAATTAACTATTATATTTTGAATAGTAACATATCTGAAGATCTCTACAGTAAAGCAGCCAACCAGCAAAATATTTCTGAATAGATTCTTAGAAATCCTGCGTTCCTAGCCGCGTTTTCCGTTCCTCCAAATATAAAATTTATATTTGTTTAGTTACTTGTTTTAAGTGTTTACCCATTAATTTTGTTTATTAACCACTTGAATTACGATTATTATCAAATATAATATTACCTTTCTCCGAAACTATTAGATACTGTAATTTATTATATGCTGGTAAATTGTAAAGAAAAGTCTAGTTTTTTGAAAGATAAGGTAATTTAGTATAAAATTACGTTTGTTGCAAATAAAATAACCAATAAGTAATAGAGTATGCTGTGCTCTGAGATATATTTATGTTTATAAGCCTTGCAATTTTAATTTCAAAATAAAATTATTTAAACAATATACATTCTATACACTATTAGTACTTAGGGTTTATTTTATTTCGGCTCCCAACATTTGGGGAATATTAATTAATAGTAGCACCTTTATTTAGAGGTTACCAGAGCGTGTTCCTATTTCTGCCTTTGGTAATTTATATTTTTATCAAATTTGAGAAAATTAAAGTAATGCATTCTACTCAGTGGACGTAAGAAAAGAAACAAAAAATCAGTATATGCAGATGTGCGCCTAAAACAGCCAATTTTAACATATTTATACGTAAGGCACGTACAAGACAAAAGTTCAACATCAGCTGCAACATATCACGCAGAACAATAGCAAATATGACAATGTATTAAAATTATTCGAATATATCACCTTAAATAATACCATAAATTTGTATCAGAAGTTTTGTGTTAAAGAAAAATTAAATCAATAAAATTCCCGCAAAAACACCGAATGCGGCAGGTCACTGTTATGAAAATCAACCAACATTCATGTCTCTCATCTTATATTCATATTTTATGCTCTTGTTACGGTTTTACAAAAAATGCGTAAAAAGCTATTCGATACTACTAGATATTAACAAATAAATTGTGATGTGATTGTAATAGCTGACGTTGACATTATTTACATAACACTTACGTCATAGTCGTGTGAGAAAGCGCTTGCGGTGATGAGATTTTCATATAAATTTCTGTGTAATTTCTTAATTTTAATTATTACAGAGCAGAATTTCCATTTGCCCACCTCCTTACTACGACACACATTATGCACACCATTGATTTAAAAGTTAAGTCCTTTACCTTATAAACTAGAAACTAGAATAATACGAATCGCCTGAGATGGTCAGCCTGGAGGCAGAAGTACCATACGGCATTCCTAAGAAAGAGGAAGCGATACCATTGAAAGTATGGTAAAGAACAGGCTGATAGGCCACGTGGAGATAAGAAGAAAAATAAAAGCGGAACGCCTAAGTCGTGGTTCATTATATACATATATACTTACACATTTTCTTTTTCTATTAATTGTTTCCGTAAAAGCAACATTTTCCAGGAGCGCAGATATCATTGTTGCCAAGAATACAGCTTATGTTGCTGGAGGGTTTAATTTACGCATCGAGATTTCCGTTTCTTTAATAACATCGTTCATAATTGTGTGGTTCATTACTATATACAATAATAAACTCGCTAGTACACGTTAAATGTGTATTCACATTGCACGCTATATCCATTTTAGATTTCGACATACACATTTCCACATTTTCCTCTTTCGCTTCTTCCCCAGATTACGCTGAAGGTAGAAAATGGAGCATGGCAATGGATGTATCACGTTTTCCCGCTTTGAAATATGTACTGTTGAAGCTACCGACCGAATTTAGTTCGCACTGTGGGTGTTTCTACATTATACGTTACACGTTCTACAGGATATTATCCGAAATTGCACGATAAACGTGAAACACGTGTGCAGTTTAAAAAAGAACACGGTAAACGGTGTGTATTGTAAAGCGAATCGGTGTTCGAGGAGAAATATATTGTCTCCGTTTATGTGAGTGTCGAAATAAAAGCCGCTTTATTAGGTAAATCGTTGGTTAGCTGAAGTGTTTAACTAAGGTGTAGGTGCCACAATATTTATTTTGTTCTGGGTTTAGGAAAGTAAAAGAAACGAGATTATATATAGGCTGATAACGATATAAGGCTACTGTAATGCTGGAAATAATTGAGTGACTTGAATTGATAATGAATGAGTATTTCCATAGTTTGTATTCGTAATGTAATAGAATGATTTGATAATGAATGCATGAGTATTTCCATAGTAATATCAAACTGTTCCATAGTTTTTATTGGATAGCGTATATCACTGGTCTCAGGGAGGGGGTGCATTAGTATACCTTTGGTGTAAACCAGGGTTACTCGACCAATAGAGGGCTCTAAGTGCAAAACTTTATCTAATAGAGAGATCTGAGTGCAAAATTCTAGAACTCTGCATAGAGTATTTAAATTTATATTACAATTTCTTTAGTTGTTAGTAGTTCTTTTGGTTTTTACTTATTGTTTAATCATTATCGTTATTTTTTATTCATTTTTATTCAAACTGATTCATCGCCAGGTACCTTAACCCGACTGTACTTTCTAGTGTAATTATATTCCTAATGGCTATGTTTTTGTTGAGTAGGGTAGATTAATGTTAGAGCGAATTCTTTTCCTTCAGAGTCTTTAGTGTGTAAGTTACTATTGTAGAAGTCAGTACGTGAATAAAATTATTGTTAAAGTTGGTTGGTGCGTTATTGTGTTTAAAAAATAAGTAGATCTAACAATTTTTTGTGGCAGTTTAATAAACGTTCTCCGAGTAATGCCGTAATTTTAAAGATTGTTGAAAAGTTCAGAAATACTGGCAGCGTATTGCGCCAACGAAAAGGAAAGTCCGTCCCGAGCCAGTTAGCATTAACAGTAACCATCAACGCGTTCTTGAGTAGATCTTAGAAATTCAGAAAGTCAGCCAGCGAAGGACAGCGTTGCAACTTGGTGTAAAGAGAACTTCGTTCAGAAAATCCTGAATTTCTTAAAAATGTATGGTTTTCAGACGAAGCACATTTTCATTTGTTGGGCAATGTTAATCGGCGCACAAACCGACTTATGGGATTTGTCATACCCGATGAGGTTCAAGAAGTTCCTTTACATAGTGCAAAAAATGAGCGTCTGGCGTGCAGCTTCGGGAAACGGAATCATTGGTCCGTACTTTATCGAAGAGAATGATAGACAAGTCATTTAATCAACAGCGGTACATACAAATTTTAACAAGCTTTATCCCCGATTTACGTCGATTCTGTCGTGCACGTAATTTGGCATTTTTGAGACTAAGTTTTTCAGCAGGACGGGGCAACTTATCATACTGCTACCGCAGTTCGTCAATTTCTTCAGGGATATTTCCAGACCAAAATCATTTCACGATTTACTGACATCCCTTATGCTTCATATTCGCCAGACCTTCGACTCCAGACGCGTACATTCGGTGCATGACCACAGATGCCGTCTTAAAAAGATCACCGCAAACCATCGATGAAGGATGTCATTCGAGCCTTCTCCGCAAAACTGAGACAACCCTTATTCGATAATATGACGACCAATTTGAACATTTGTTAGGAAGTCTGTTTTGAACAAGGAGGTGCACATTTAGAACATGTAATAAAATCTAAATAATATGTTAAAAAAATAAAAGAATTATAAGCTTAGCGCTGTTTATTTCGGGCCCTACTGTATATAATTAGTTTTCGTTAAATTAATTGAAACCAGAACTTTCCAAATACGTAATAGAAAACCAAATTCGCAACATATGTATACCTGCTTAGGTAAGGGTTTTTAGAATTGTCACCATTTCTGTTTTAAATTTCCTTCGAATTTATTTTCAAAATACATACGTCACTTTGGAGCCCACGCACAATAAAATAATGAAAATATATTTCGTCCGGAGAGATGGGATTTTCGACCTTTGATTTAATAATACCACACCGATGTTTCACGCTCAAATTATTGTGGGCTACGAGATTTTTTTATAATATCGTTATTAGTCACAGTAATTAAAAAAAAAACAACTGAGATAATCATAGAAGTTGGCAGAAGCCGCGCTGACATTTGAAAATATGTAACACTGAATTTAATACCCACATTCATAAATAGGAATTTCTGTTATGATTTGGGAATTTAATGCTGTCATAGTGGGGTATTTCCTGTGCAGAACGTGCTTGATCATTTTTATTTAATTCAAAATTGAAATATCCATATCTATGTATATAGGTAGATTTATTAAATGTAATTACTATATTGTATAGCTGTTTCCTAAGTACGTTTCCGAACTAGATGATTTTGATTATTATTTTAGACAAAGGGTTTCTATAAATATAGGACCCTAAATGCATATTTATGAAGTTATAATCGCCTGCAATAAAAACAACATATTGTTTTAAATATCTTTATTGCAATAAGGTCCCAACGAATCGCATATCTACTTTAAATTACACAAAAGAGCGTTTGGATTTCGTCGGCTCTCTACGTTTCTGAATATTCCAGAAAAAACAAATATGCAAATAAATAAAAACAAAGGATATCAAATGATGTTAAGCACTCAGTAATGATGTAGTAATGTAAATTTCTTAGGGAATAACTTACAAATAGATGTATTTCCATTTATTATTACACGGGAGTATGAATACTATTCTTGATTACTATTCATTTTCAGGAGAATCTCACAATCTTATTTCGGCCGAACTTTCATTTTACTTTACCTTAAAGGTACAATGAAATATTTGTGTACCCATCGAACAAAGGCAAAGTACCAGTGCTATTTTTAAACGCAGTGCCTTACAATGTACGTATGCACGTATATATCTTACACACGTTTTACTTCTTCGTTGCGGACTTCAATATCCTGTCTTGAATTGTTATGAGAAGCATGATTATTCTCGGAATTTCGGACTCGCCTCATCATCCAGCATTTGCATAAGGAAAATCAAGATAAGGTGGTTGTGCAATTTCATTTGTAAGATCGCTCTGTTGGTGACGGCAGGTTTTAGTGTGTTCGGACAGAGGCGATGCTGACAATTGTTTACATACAATCTGAATATGTATTTTCATGAAATATGTGCGAGAAAGTCCCAGGAGAATGTATGTACACATGTGCCGTTTTGCAATTCGCAATGTTATTTAAGAAAACACATTATGATTTTCGTTTTTCAAATGGCTTCTATATTTACTCTGTGCTTTCGAGAAGAGTAGGTACGATTTCAAAATGGTGTTTGTTTTTAAATTGGGAAAATGTTGATGAAACTATATCTATGTATTAATAAAGCTCATCGTGCTAACGCAACTTCGGGTACACTCTTGGAAAAATATAGCCAGGCAGTGCGAGCTAGAGCAAAGATACTCGCGCTAAAAAGGTTGTTGCCCCAATGTTTCTTGGCGCTGATTTCAAACCATTGCTAAATTATCCAGATAATTATAAATACGTGGTAACGAGGAAGTCTGACTTTAGGGCGGTGGAGATACACGGTTGCCAAATCGTCGAATCAGCTGTACATTATTACTTCCGGTTCCATTATTTGGGTTTCTGACAGTTAAAATGCATATTTTGAGGAAAACAGTAAAATATAAAAAAAAAATTTTTATTCAAGAATCAGTGAAAAAGCCCATAATTTTATTTATTATTACTCAACATTAACGTAATTCAAATTTCGACCGTTTATTTAGGAAATGGGTAAATTTGCTCGACTGAAGTTAGGGAGATCATCATCAGCATTGACAGCAGCAAGAATTGCATTCAATGTGTGCGGGTGTATCTTTCCTCTAGCTCGCACTGTCCGGCTATATTTTTCCAAGAGTGTACGTAGGTAGCTGTAAGCAGTCTTCGCATTGAAGTAATATTTCCTCTAGAAGGCTTAACTTATTGAATCAAAAAAAAATTACAAACATGTTGGGTATGAGTCAAAAATTTTTCTAGACATTTTTCCTAGAATTTCAGGACAATTCAGGTGGAACGATTATTATTATTTACCAGCATTTATTTGTTTGAAGTAAGCTTATAGAAGAAGGAGAATGAATTAAAAATAGATATTTGAAGTGTATTATTCGGTCGTTATAGTGGAACACAAACTCGTAAACAATGTGAAAAAATCTGCTATTTCGGCGCCCCCAAGTATCTGGTCAAATCTTCACTACGCATTTTTTCATTCTTACGCGTACAGAAACGCCACACGTATGTGTTTGTATACATATTTAATACGTGCTGGTGGCATCGCGCTTTTTTTTTGGCGCCGGCCCAAACACAATAGCGCCGGTATTATGTCCTTGTCGCCCGTTAATTCTTGCCCACCTTTACCTTTCAATCCGCGTTGCCTTCCCATCTAATCTGTGTTCATTTTTTTCAGGTGGAATCGGTCTCTGATTCGCCTGAGAGAGCGACAGGCTGTTAGCATGTAAGTTGCTCTGTCACGTGGGCTACGGCCCTGGTCACGTGCTCCTGAGATGAATGCTGTCGTCCCACGAATTCGATTATTGCTTCTTCTTCACTTACTTGCCGAATTACAACCCTCAGGCGGTAAGTACTTTCATTGAAATATCTATCTACATTAATACACACCCCGCGAAGGTATGATATTATCATAGCTACACATGAAATTGGTAGTGTCAAAGTACAATTTTGAAAGCTAATTAAGTTTTGTTTATACCATAAGGTATATTCATATAAAAAAATCATTCCAAAAATAATCTTAATTTAAATAACTAAGATTTGTTGTTTGAAAATAAACGTCATTTTACTGCAAAATAAATATAATCGCACTCTGAAATTTGTAGTAAAATGCGGAATAATTAGTACATTAACGTAAATCTTTGAGGAGGTACTAGGAAAGCCCATTTGACTTAGCCATAATGTGCATTTATAAAAATCAATGGTTTTTATAATACATACATAAATTAAGCATACAAATGATTTTCAAAACTTTTCTATTTCAATGAGGTATAAAATAATTCTAAGAAATTCTAAGATTGAGTGCATTAGTGGCTACTGTTTCCATTTCTGAAAACTGGTCTGGAACTTACTTTCTGGAATATAGTTGAGCAGCTGTCTCACATTCTGTTAGATATCAGCTATACGAGGATGCCTTTTATAGTTCGGGAATAGGCGTTCCAGGTGCTGCCATCTGACATATGACGCCTGTATCGTAAATTTCGGCCTTTTTGACACTTACACACATTTTGACGTACAAGCGATATTTGTGTTACAGTGGCTTAAAAAAATCATCTTGGCCAAAAAATGGAATTAATTCGTGAACATTTTCGGGTCAGTATTTTTTAAAATTTTCAACGTGGATTATCTCAACAACAGTGCATCGATGAACTTAATTAGGCATTGGTCGATGAAGCACCATCCAAAACCAGTGTATTACGGTGGTACGCCGAATTCAATCGTGGCGAATTTCGTATAGGCCGTCCAAAATCAATTGTTGTTCCGGAAAGCATTGATGTTGTGCGTGAACTGATATTGCAATATCCTTCGGTATTGGTATGACCAGCATACATACAATATTGCATTAACATTTGGCCGTCAAAAATTTTTGTTCGCGTTGGATTCCACATAATTTGACAATCGATCAAAAGAAGGGTCGTGTAGATTGGTCGAATGAAATGCTCCAAAAATACGATCACGGTACTTCAAAACAAGTCTATGACATCGTAACAAGTGAGGAATCATGGATCTATGCCTATAAGCACGAACGTAAACAGCAGTCCACTGTATGGGTCTTTCAAGAGAAGCCAAATCCAACAAAAGTTGTTCGCGTACGAAGCACTTCGAAGCAAATGGTCGCCTGCTTCTTCGAAAAAACCGGACATGTGGGAACTGTATCATTGGTTGTTTTAAACTGCTAATCCTGTTCCGTTATGGATTAGTACACGTTTCCTTCTTTTGTTCTAGCTTCTTGTACATTTCCGTGAGTCTCTCTCGCATGAACAATTTTTCTCTTGTTTGTTCTTTGCTGTTGTTCTCCAGTTCTCAATTGCCATTGCATCCAGATCGCTTTCTACTTATTCTAGGTACGTTGTCCTTGGTCTCCTTCTAGTTCTTCCTACCGTTGTCTTCAAATTCGTTATAATTTTTACGACCGCTTCATTTCCTCTTCTTTCATCTAATCCTACTTGATTTACATACCCTTACGAGGAATGGTGTAGATTCCTTATCACCATACTCTTTTTAGTCGCTAAATGGATCTTAGTAAGTAATTTTTTTTCGAATATTCTTAGTGGTTCTTCTTCATTTCTTTTTTTTTGTTAACTCATTACCTCCGCTGCATGTTCCACTATAGATATTACTATTGTTTTACATATCCTGCTATAATAGAAAATCTTCGTTCTACCTGCGCAGAATTACAGGGAGATAAGTCAGCTAAATAAACAGAATGATCTAAACAAGTAATTGTTGTTTTTTGCCAAATAACTTCTCACAATTAGCGCACTGTGACTTGAAGCATTGTCGTGATAGATGATCCACTTGTCGGACCACAATTCTGGTGTCTTTAAATAGCATTCTTGTTTGATTGTTTGCCCCTTTTCAGAGCCCGTTGAATCCGAGGATTTACATTCCTCCGCCGTTTTATTTCTGAGTCATACTGGAAGCACGAAAATTTATCATTCGTAATTGATCTTGGAAATTAGCCTAGCTATCAGTCTTAAACGTATGTCGGACCACTCTGTTAATATTAACCTCGGTAATTTTTGTTTTTGGCTTGCTTCTGTGATCATTTTTGTACTTTTTATGCTATTCAAACACACTCGCCTTTTACGTGGCATCGTCGCCATATGCTACATGCAACAGTCGTTATGTTTCAATGACATTTGTCGATTTTCACACGGAATTTGATAGTAATAAATTGCTCTAAATTTCGATGTCAAGGAATGATATTTTTTAAGCGGGGCAAACGTATATTCTATATTAACTATATTAACTAAAATCAAAATATATCACTTAAATAACCTCCTAGGTTATATTTTCCAACAAGATACACATTTGTTAAAGCAAGTCTACAAAGGAACTCAAAGGAGTTTGCAATTACACATGCACTAACGGAAAAATTAATATATAGAATAGATTACAATGCTTCAAGATATGATAAAAATATCTCTAATATATTTGTTAATTCCATATATGTAGGAAGGATTATTTATATCATTTCACTATAGATATTTGCCACTTATAGCCCCGAGTGTATTTTCCAGTAAAATCATATTTGCTATTTGACAATAATATTATTTATTTGAATAAATATTTTTGGAAATTGTTGAGGCTGATCCATTTTCGACCCTTACAAGGGGATCTCTTTTATTATTAGAGATAGACGATAGGTTTAAATTTGGCAAAGTTGCTATAATTTGTGTTTGTTATGAATCCGAAGAAAAGATAAGCCTGTGACAAATGACATTCGAATTTTTTTTTAAAAACAAAAAAAAACCATTTGCTTCTTTCATCTCTAGCACTTTTATTCGGCCTTGTAGAGAAAAACTAAAAAGACATTCTCAGGGTCACTTTTGATCTTCTATCTAATGGTGTACTCGAAATTTTTATATGACGTTTCGATTCTTTCTGGTCATCATCAACTTTCTTATTTCTTATCGGCGCCATATTGGATTTTAACACCGCAAAAAAGAGATTTTTTTCTGATTCCAACCATGTATAACATGTTGACAAAAAGTTTTGATATTTTGGTTTTATTGACCAAGAACACATTTTAATATTAAATAAGGTAGCCGTGAAATTTAAAACTGTCAAACGTTTCAATT
>JARFOC010082619.1:0-14516 GCA_031763485.1 Osmoderma eremita
GAGCCGTGGCCGTAAAAACGCCATCGATGTTATTGGCGCCGGTCGGGAATCGAACCCGGACCCTTCAAGTTAGTAGTTTAGCAACCAACCCACTAGACCACTACGGCACTTCTTTTATTTATAAATTATGAAAATATGTATCAAAATGTGAGTGAGAAAAGTAAAAAAAAGAACAAATAATGGAATTATGAAATAGGTTCCCATAAAATATGTCAGCTAATCGACACATAGTGAGAAAAGGTTGTTGCAATAAATTTATACTGGAAAATGGGAATGTAAGGGTGGGGGGAGGACGAGAGGATATGTGAAGCACAAAGAAATTAATTTTGGAAAGAAGAGAAGGACAATCAATTATGCCATAAATTATCTTCCACAATGACTTAGCCGCCTGTATCTTTCGTCTGTGTCTCGCCACGCCTCGTTAAAAGCGAGGTGTAGTTGATTCCACTCTCCGGGTAAGTGTTGTTCAGTTTAAACGATATTTTAAGAAGCGGCGTTGAATTTTCCCTATCAATAGTTGTAGGTAAATGCAGTGTGGAGACCCTTCAACTGAAAAATATTCAATAGATCAGTTAGTAATGTGAGGCATAAACGAGAGATAGGAGTCAAATAAATCGTCAAGATCTTTAGCAGTACGAGAACGTCTTAAAGTGTTGTCATCTATTTCGTATACAGAGACAAAAAAAATCTTTCCTTGTACAGCAAATAAATTTGCTGATATTCAGCTTCAATTTAGATTCCGAACATTATTGCGTTATGCTATTCAAATTTTGTTGTAGGTGGAGTACACCATTCCACGCTTCAATGGTTAGGTAAATCTTTAAATCATTAGCATATTCAAGTACTGCGCACGATAAAGAACCAAATAGGGCATTGATGAACAAGACAAGAAGAAGCCGCCCTATATGAGATCCTTGTGGTACACCTGACGAGAGACAGTATTCAGATGACTATACCCATTGTAAAAAATATAATTGATTCTCTCTGTCAAGTAAGATTGTAAATGCGTTAATAACAACAAACTTAATCCATACGTCGACAGTTTTTGGGATAAAATACCTTAGTCAATAATGTCAAATGCTTTACTAAAACCAGTATATATTACATCAACTTGCTGGATGATCGGTTGCGTCATTCACAAAAGTGCGTCACGGTATACCTACCACGAATAACACCATATTGATGAGGAGATGTATAAGCTTTTGTGTTGTAATGTCAACAAGAGTAGATCATGCTTTCAAGAACGCTTGCAAAATTAGATAAAATATGTAAAACAGATCAAATAGATAAAATAGATAAAATAGAGCTAACATCCAAGGGCCATGACTAATCCGTCTGCTGGAAAAGTGATGGCTACTGTCTTTAACGAAGTTAAAAGACCTCGCGTGACAATGAGAAAGTCTTGTTCCACCAGGGTAATACCATAAAATCCATATTCACTAGACTCGGCTCCAGATTTCTGCCTGATTCCAAACCTCAAGAAATGTTTAGTTGGAAAGAAATTCTCATTGAATACTCAAACTATCGCGGCTGTAAGTGGATATTGTCAAGGTTCAGATAATCATTATTTTTCTGAAGGGTTTAAAGATCTTGAAATGCGTTGGTTTGAATTTGTAGAGCTGAAAGGAGATTATAAAAAAAATGAATACGATTTTTCCAGGAAGTTGTTGTGTTTTGGTACATTTATATTTTTAGAAAACTGTTTGTACCTGTAATTCGAATGACTTCGGAGACTACACTGAATTAAGCTATGGCCATGCTTGAGAAAAGCGATAAGGATATTACAGAGATTGATACAATAGTAATACCGCCTTCAAATGATGACATTAGCGAGGAAGACTCCGGCGATGAAGGCAAGGCGATTCATAGTAATTTGCAGCCATCACAGTTGAGAATAGTGAGGTTGAGGTATATAAAGTAAGAATTTGGGAAATAAGAAATAAGAAATATAACATGTTTTTGGGATGGTTTGGCTTTATGTGATTATATACATAGCTTCTCTAGAAGGTGCATGTATGTTATAGGAAAAAGAAGTAGATATACATACATCAGAAACGTGTGGTCATTAGATGACAAATTGTTGCCTCCTACAAGCAAATTACAAGTCATAACATACGTTATGAGAGAATTGATCATTTTGTCATACTCCAAACAAAACAAACTATAGTACATTTCATATGAAAACCACAATAGTGTGCCTAAAATGTGATGTCTGTTACATACAAGATGTTTTGTACAATAGCATACAGATAAATAGAGTAGTTCAACAGAATTTATTTAGATGTGGAGTTTATGGTAGTCAAAAGTAATTTTGTCAGTAAATATTTGTTTTGGAGCTTATAAATGCGTAAACTTTTCACAAAAACAAATAGTGTAATAAAATTTCGGGAATATTATAAATTACGTAAATATTAAACAGTAGAGGATGAAGACTCGACCCCTGCAGCACACCTAATCTTATGCCGAATATTGGAGTAAAAGGTTTTCCAGGTTTCGGTAGGGACACCTGTGGATACATTACTAATGATGCCACCAATTGTAAATTACTGACATCTAGAACTAGATCAACAAAATTGTGGTGACATTAATAAATTTCCTCCCGGATCCGAATGAGTAAATGAATAATTGTATTGTGGAGATAACCACAATTTCTAGTACAAAATGAGCAGCTCGGATTTGTAATTTGAATTCCAGTCAATGCACCTTTTGTGCATTCAATCTTACCTCGAACAATTTTATTTCAAATTCGAAGTAATTTTAGCTCCTTCAACAATCATTCGTTCGCGAAAGCCGCCGCTTTCAAATTCATTACTCCGGAATTCGCTTTTCATCATATTGCGGCTAATTATTATTGATTATTGATAGCTATACGTGAGCACCATTACAGACGTCTACTTGCGATATTACGTTTCCCCGTCTCGAATTTGCATTTAAATTAAAATTTGAAATATCCCGCCCTGGTAAAATTAATTGACACGTTGCTCGATTTCTCGTTGCCGATTTAAGAAGGGAACAGGTTAAGCTGACGGCAGCGGCGCTAGCCCGCTAGCGACGTTAGAGAGCGATACGGCCGCCTTAACGAGGATAATTGTGTTCACTCGAAGTATCCTATTCGCGAGATAAGCTCCCGGAAACTAGATCGTGACGGGGGAGAGACATTGGCATCGGGTGGCACTTGCCGGTCACGTATGCAACCCCGCATACACGTAATTTAAGCCATAAATCTCCAGGGGAAACTCAAGAATGACAGCGCGATATTGAAAATATATTTTTAATTAAACGTACAAGAAAAAGTTGTTGGTTTAAGAGGGTAGACGTTGCTTCATTAAGTAAACCCTCATTTTGTCAGTGCATATTTTTTATGTATCTGAGCTAGTTTCGTACCTATAATTTAAAGAAAATGCTATCCATGATGCTTGTTAAAAGTTAAAAACACTAAAGTCACTGTTCTTCTAATATTTATTCCTTCGTTTTAATGTATCTTGGAAAGGCTATTTGCATTTTCCATAATAAAATGGTTACAATCATAAGCACTTATTCAATATTTTTGGTTTGTTCAGTACGGTGATATGTATATGGAAAACGAACTAATGTCAATCTTTTAACTAAATAATGAATTTTAAATAATAGCACTACCCTATCTTCTTGGTTTAATTAGACACATATACAGTACCCACTTTAAAAAAATTGTTACAAACTGTGAGGGAGGAAGTAGGACCTAAAATATACAGAAAAGTCTTAATGAACATTAGTCACACAACCCACCAACGTCATTTTTGCACAAATAACAAAGGCAAGGTCAGTTGAGTTATTGAAAGTACCTTCCCTCCATTTCATGGCAGTCACGACATTTCTGCTGCAAGGACCTTTGAACTCTTTCGAATAGTGGCTCGGATGCAGTGGATACCTTACTGCAGCTTTTCGAGGCTTAGAAGCGTCGCGTACATTAAACTTTTCAAATACTCCTAAAGGAAGTCAACTCCGTCTTACCCATCTTCGTCGTTCTGTGTAAATGCTCTCCAACGCCAATCGAAGTATGCACCGGACCACCATAGTGTTGGAACTACATTTGCTGCATTTGATTCAAAAGAATGTTGTTTAAAAGATCAACCTCTGTGTTCTGCAGAAGGTATTGGTGAGCAATGTCTGTTGACTACAAACTGTACGTATGAGAGAATATCTGTCTACTACGATAAGAAATCCGAATGAAAAAGAAGATGAGCGAAAAAATGCAGAGATTCTGCAAAGGGCAATAATCTTCCGTATCCCTGAAACCGACCATCTTCAGATGCTGGTGCATTAAAACCTTTCTGCATAATTCGGGCCATACTATCCTTCTTCATGTTTGTGACACATTTTTCTGTACGCATAATTGCATACTAAAAGAATGTCGATTATTTACAAAATTTCAAGGATCACAAAGGACAGCAAAGGAAGGTGCTAATAATAATAATAGTAATACGTTTATTATCCAACAGTAACAACTACCTTTTACAGGATAACTTCGGTTAAAATACAAACTTAATATTATTATCCAGCTATAAGAAAATGTGACCGTACCTTGTTCCACGACATATAAGAAAAGCCAAGATAAGACTGAGCTTGTCTATTACTAAGAAAATAATTTATTATCAAATTTGATTAAAAGTTCCCGTGCAATATGATCAAATTTACTTGTGACAAGTATGAAGAATAGCGCCGGTTATTAAAATACTTGCAAACATATTAGAAAGAAAAATACTAGAAACAAAATTAATTACTGTGGTAGTTACGTTATTAGGTTCTGCAAATACTCGTAAAATAAAGGTCAAAGATAAAATTTGGAGTAGCTATAATTCTAATGGAATCGAACTAGAACCGAGGGCTGAGAATTATATGATAAAACACAGCGATCAATACAATCAAATGCGTTCTGTAAGCGACGTAAACCTGATCCCTGCGCATTCGTCTTCTTAAAGAATATGGCGCCATTTTCGCCAGATTCCCACTTGTTGATTTTCTCAAATAATTAATGGTTTATTTACCATAAAAAGTGTACAAAATGCTTTTGTGTATAATTTAGTGACATTTAGGACAATTGATTACTTACATAATACATAATAATTGACAATGTTTCTAGCACTTATTATTAGTGGATAAAGTAAACGAAATGGGGTTGTAATGATGGTGATCTTTAACAAAGGTGTTATATTATAATTCATTTAATAAAATATATTCTAGTGTAATCTACTATCTCTTATAACAGTATACATACTGGTTATGGAAAATATATATTATAAAATCTTTTACAATAAATCTGTGTGAAATAATTTGATACTGTAATACCGGCCTAAGAAATTGATCACAAAAATATTATCCTATATATCGTTATTAAATTCTGAGTGATTGTAGCATGGAATTATAAGTTAGGATTTTTTATATAAATTTTTAATACATTTTTCAATTGCGTATGGTGTGAGCGATTGATGTGATGACACCAATCGTCGTGATGACACACCAGCTCGAGGAAGGAGAATCCGAAAAAGAAGAGCAGAGGAGACAATACAGCAGCAGTTAGGAAATTAAGGCGTTATTACAAACAAATCATTTGTAAGGAACATACCACATGTTCTCAAAATGTTAATTAAAGAGAGGGGAGATGGTGAAATATGATTGTATAAACATAGAAAATTCTTTTTATGAGTAGGTGCAAAATAAACATGTTTCATAGTATAAAATACTTTTTCTCAAACCAATAAAATAAAGAACAAGGTGCATAGTAAAAAGACATAGAAAATATCTCATCTCAGGTCAATAATGTTCGTCTCCTTGATGGCCGGGATGTGAATAGTTCTTATCATCTCTAGTGTTTGAGCTACAGGTGACCTATGATTAAAAACGAAAATGTAACTACTCGCAGAAAATAAATTTATTTGTAAAAAATACATATTTATTAATTATTTACTTTAAAAAACTCGCTTCAGAGCTTTTTTCTTATCTGTAGACAGAAAACCGTGCCATGGACCACCAGCAATAGACATCATATGCGAATCCTAGTAATTCTGTTATCGATATGATTTGATACTCGTACTACATCCCAAAATTTTCAAATATAAAGGTAGTTATTCTACCAGTTCAATATAATTTTCTGATATTTACCTACCGAGAATCTTGCATCACTGAAACAAAAGCCGACCAAGCGAATCTGTAAAATTGGTATAATTCGTAAGCTGCCTGATTTGGGAGGCATCAAAAATACCAGTTTTGATCTTTTCAATACCTATATAACCATACTCCAGATATAAGAACATTTTTATCAAGTAATTTTACGATCTGTTCAATAATGCTTAATTTAACTTGTAATAGGGACAAAATAATTTTGTCCCAAGCTACTAACGGATTATAACGTTTTGCCACCTTATTTCTTCTTAAGGGCCATTTTTTCTTGTTCGATGTTCTAGTTTAATCCTGCTGTTCCGTAGCATTAAAAAGCAGGGGAACTTATTGTTAGAGTTACCACTTCGTTGACCGAGAAGGATATTCGCCCTTCTTTAAAACAATACAGACACCCACCATCTTCGTGGTACTTTATATTATTCTAAGCAATGAGGTGAGGTGTTGTGATATTTTACTTTTAAATTCGTGCTGTGAGCCATGGGTATTCCCCAATCAGTGTTTATTTTGTTTTTGTTAGCCATAGGTTGGTGATAATACCACACTTTCCCCTAAAAAAATTGTAAAAAGAAAAGTAGAAAACCCCCAAACCACCTTGATGAGTAAAGAACCCCAGTTAGTTTGAAAAAATTGCAAAAGCTCGAGCAATTGACTAAATTCGAACCGTAGATTAAAAAAAAGACGGAGGAATTTACAACAACAGATAAGAAGTGACATCTTTGTAAAGGAGGTACTATAACACTGGTCAACAAAATTTCAGATTTATTTTGTCCCATGAGGTAAAGTGGGTGAACTTGGTAGTACTTTCTGCACTTAGGCAGGGTTCCAGGCAGGGTTTCAGAGTGACAAAGCAATGAAATTTTGTGAAAGTATATATTATAATATGTGTATAAATCATGAAAAAATGATATATTTACTTAGAAAATGTGCTGATGTATGACTTTCGGCTGTATTTTGTATCAGAAACATCTCTCTTCAGCGTCCAGCAATAGTCTGCCAACATAGCAGGACTCCATTTACCATGGTAGTATCAGCAGTTTCATCGTCGCTTAGTGCCACGTTTTGTGGAGGCACAGGTAATTCCGGACTGTGAGGTACTGATCTTAGTGCAGATCGAATATTAGGATATTTTACAGTATGTTTGGATTTAGATGAGTCATATCACTTATATTTGTTAGACAAAAATAGCAATAGGTAATATGATCTCATGGTTCCCTCCAAATCATAGGAATAGCAAAAGGTATATGTCGTTTACCTTTTGCCCACGCTGTAAAAAGTCTGACACACGTAACACAGCAAATATGGGAAGCCCAGTTTTTGTCTTCATCACCTACTTTACACTTAAAATACTGCTCATAGCACTTTTTAAGGAGAGGTGTGAAAGACCGTTTTTGATATTTAAATATCAATTCGCCGCAAATGTAGCAAAAAGAGTTCTGGTGGTTTACACATTTCCTTGGCATTTTTGCAGGTGATCAAATTTTTCACTACAATAGCTTGAACGCACCACAACGCAACACTCTTTAAAAACTTAACAGCGTCAGCATATATGTTCATTCACCGAGCCTTAGCGAGAACTGAAATAACAAGAGATACTATCTAGGAATGGGAAGTGCAGGTCCTAACACGTCAACACATGTTCAAATATTAACCATTGCATGCTGCTTGATCAGTTCCGAGCTCTAGCCTACAATTGAAATAACGTCAAGACATCTTATACTACATATCTGTGCATGCATATTTTAGATTGATAAGCGAATATCCTGGAACATAAGAACTAAGGGTTATGGAGGAATTGTGAAAGCAATTGATTTCAGCATGCAAAAGTATAGGGGAATCAGGCATTTTAGTGTTTGGGACAAAAATCTTATTAACCGGTGTACTCAGTCTTAAATAAAAGTTAAATGCATCTCAGTTCATAATACATGGTAATTCTCATGGCATTTCTAAGTACACTAATATTTACTTCAGACCTCTGTTAAGTTAAATCGGATCTATTACATATTTCAAAAGTGTTTCTAAACTTTTTAACGGTTAAACCGACAGCGCATGCAACTTACCCAATATTTTCTTATAAGAAATCGGACCGTGATGAATGTAGTCTCTAGATAAGTCCAGGAGAAGGGAGATTGAGTACGGAAAAGGCACTAGTATCGAATCTTCCCTGGAATAGGGTTGCATTGAAGTTAAAAAGATTGATGAGCGCGGTAAATACGGAAAACATTAAAGGCTATTCCCGAAGTTAGCGAAGGCGGGTGCTGAATGTAACAACGCATAGATTGTGCGCGGTGGTAGCGAAGTTTAAAATAATTTCGCCTGTTAAACCGTAGCTTTAGGTTTCTGCGTACCGTTTCGAAAGCCCCGACATGAATAATGCGATTTTCAGCCTAACCACGCAATAGGATGTAACAGTATCGATTCTACTTGGCTAAAGTTAATCCTACAGCAAATAGTAAGCGGACATACACACCTGAACTAAAAGAAGGGTAAATATGAGTATATAAGGAATACATTCTAACGTATTTTCATAAATACGTTAATGGTCTTCGCCATTAAAATTTTATGTTCTAATAAAAAACCTGCAATATTATATTGTAACGAATGTGCGAAAATGGTTGATGTTACTACAATCGACACTCAACAGATATATGAGACTATAAACTTAAACAATAAATCAGAGAAAAGTGATATTTTCTCTAAGGAATTCGTGCAATTACATATAAAAACGACTACAACATTACAGGACAAATATCGCCATATATGATCTGACATTACAAGATTTGGAAACTTTGTCTTCATTACTGCGATAGCAACCTCATTTTTCTGATGCAGAACTACTTGACATTAGTTCCAAGGGGCATTTTCTGAGAAGAGAAAGCATTTTACCCGGTCCAACGTTAATCTTAATCGAGTGTAATGAAGACAGAGGATTCGGAATGTCCAAACGGGTAATCC
Organism: Osmoderma eremita; assembly: GCA_031763485.1. Classification (NCBI taxonomy): domain Eukaryota; kingdom Metazoa; phylum Arthropoda; class Insecta; order Coleoptera; family Scarabaeidae; genus Osmoderma; species Osmoderma eremita. The sequence continues at coordinate 9,109 of JARFOC010082619.1, forward strand.
GTCTGCATTGCGGCATCGTCTAAAACAATCTACATTAGTTACAGTACCATTAATAAAAATTAAATTTGAAAAGTATCAAACATCACATGATGTCAGTCGAGTTTTCTGAATTTTTATTTGAAATTTACTTAAATTCTCTACAAAGCAAAGATCCAATTTTTGTTGTGTTCAAATTCTGTTTGCTACAAAAGCTACTGGGCTTACACTTTGAAGATGATAAATTAACCGGTATTGAACTGTTCATTAAAAGTAGATGCTATAACAGCTCACTTTGACATATAAGCTCTTAACAGATCACCTTGTTTGAATTGTTGAATATCAAAATAGCAGAATATTGATACTATCCTAAATATATTTTCTTCTATTCATATAGTTAACTAATAAAATATTAGTTATTAGTGAAATATTTGTATGAGCTTCTGGTAAATAAATACAAAATCTATAATTGGTACCGTAAGGAACGACTTATAAAGAAATTACATTTAGTATTTGTGAAAATATGTATTATGCAACTAGGTGCATACAATTCTACGTTAGTCCTGTGAGCCAAATTGCAATTACTTCTGATCATTGGCGTATGTAAGTTATCAAGTAAAAGAAAGTGTTGCTAAATATGCCCTAAAGCAAAATAGTCTACACTATAGCTAAGAATATATGTGGAAGTCCATCCACCAAGGAATAAATTTAATGAGCAGCGATAACGATGTAGTTTTGTATATATATAATATAGAATCTTCAGATTCTATAATTTAGCAAGCGTAGCAAAATTGCATTTATATTTGGGCCAGTCAAATCGTAAACGTATGTGATATTTGAAAAATATCGACCATTTAGAAATATTGACTACCCAGAGGAGACCATTAGAAACCGTGTTGTTCAGATTCCACCTGTATATCTAAGAAACCTGCTAAGTGAACTATACAGTCCACCAATTATGTGCATAAGAAACGAGGGGAGAAATGTGGAAATGTGGGACACTTTCTAACAAAATTAAAATTTTTAGTTTTTCATTTCAGCTTTTAATTACCTAGCTAATAAATAGCTTTCACATATTATTTCTTCCTGCTTGATAGGTCAATTAAACACCAAAATCCACTAAACCATTTATAGTTTTCAATATAAAAGTTTCTCATTCTGATAAATCAGGCCATTTTTGACCCATTTTAAAATTTCTAACAGTTTTAACAGTAGAACAGTAGTGCCATGAACATTATTTTTTACTTTTTGGTGGTTGGGGGCCAAGTATAGTCTAATGCCAAAAAACAATTTTTCAATAAAGCAATTATTAATAAAAAAGTTTCCCATATGGATAAGGTTTTTTTGACGACACACATGTTTTTAAACATGCATGAACAATTGGTCAAGAACGCTTTTTTAAAAACTCTACCAAAAAAAGTTCTTCCTACATGGTGTGAAGAATATGGTGTGCGTTAGATCGGTGTCTCCTTCACCTGACTGCACCCGCCAGCAAAATAATTCACATGTAGACTCTGTAGTAACAATTGAATACCTTTGCATGCGGAGACTTCTTCTATAGACCATTGGAAAAATATATCTGTAGCACTGTACATCTCCAATTTTACAATATCTGAGAAAATTTACCTTTATTTAGAAGCCTGTATAGCAGAAAGAAGTAATGCAGAATATTTGGGGCACCTCATATTGTTCTGTTACAATGTTGGCATTGGAAAACGTTCTAACAAAAGTCATTGTTCCTTTATTTATGTACGTATATGTATACAGCCAAAACAATGGATTAAAACAGCCTCAAAGCCTCAAACCTCAAATCCTGGATGAATTGGAGAACTCTGTTCGAGAGCAAGAGGCTCAAATCAAAGGGGATATAGGAAGAAGTTTAGATAGATCGAAACTTACGCATAGGGCTTCCTTCGAGCGAGGATCAAGACGATCGACATTTGTCGTATGTTATCTTTCAAGTACATAACGGCATGGATGTTATATTTTCGTTCACACCATTCTTTAAAACGAAATAACAAACGTACCGGTCACATCTGTTACTTTTATTTTATAATTCCACAGTAGGTAATTTAAGCACTCTTTGTTGAACTAAAACTTACGCTTACAATTACGCTTATTACAAACCACGAATGAGAAATAAGAAGCTTGCCAAAGGAGCGGAAAATTTCTGTTCGAAATGAAGCCCTTACAACGTAATTTGTAGCATGTAAAATACAGTTGGCTAATTATAAATCCTTCCTTTCATTTTGCAAAAAGTCTACTAGAAAAGCAAACGTTCGAGGGAAAGGCGAGAGCAATTTCGCAGGGCGTGGTAGCTTAACAGAAATTTATTTCTCAAAAGGGAGATTATTATTTGGCGCGAGAGATATAAAGCGAGACGTGGAAAATGACGTGATAGAGTTGTGCTAAAACGATTAACTGGTCTGCGAGAAGCTAGGACGGAGATTTCCCGTCATTCTTATCCGAAGCACAAAGCGGCGGCGGTTTATATCCCATGGAATCGTTTAATAAATTAGAGATATCAAGTACCCGAGAAGTTCCGTCAAAGATATCGACCCTCGTGTCGGACCGTAACGGACGACTGAACCGAAGAATCTGAGACGTAAAACCTTTTAAATCTGCTAAATACAGCGAAATGTTTGTCTGTCTGCTGCTCTGCGGTGGATAAACGCAAACAGGGAATGTATAGAGATCGAGAGACGCACATTAGGAAGGGCTTTTTGACCTAGTAACTCAATTTCTAAGGGAAACTCTGTGTCGGTTAGATTACGATGTACCGGGTAAACACCAACCCCCTAAGGAAACCTTACAGACAATAGATTTGGATCTTTTGAGCGTGAAATTAATGTCCCCTTCTTAAAATACGAGATAACGAATTGTATTTCGCTATTGCTCGACAAAGTCGGTGTACGTGGTAATAAGTTTCTATCTTGGAATAAATTAATTCCAGGTCCACCATTTTTATTTTCCCGAGGTTAACGCATTGCAGTTGCCGGAACCACATTTATTCTCATGTTCTAGTTGAGATAAGATAATTTAACGAAGTAGAAGAACAAGCTTTCCGTTGGTAAATAATATAGTGGGACGCGGTTTCTTATTACCATGCTGAAAGTGATATATTTGCGAAAATGTGGTAGTAGTACCTGATGGATGATAACTTACATTGAGGGCAATTAAATACTTCAGATCAGATTTCTTATACTATAATTGTCAATAGACAACATGGCATTTTTAAAAATTAATACTATTTAGAAATATGACATTAAACAATACGACAAATATGTGAAAGTGTTTATGAAATATTAAGAAAAAATTTAAATCAACAAAATGCCCGCGAAAAGAGAGTCGCATTTGCCTGTCGTCACTATTGCACAAATAAAAAATACGAGCGTTGTCCGGTTACTAAGGTACGTTTGCGCAACATACCGCTTACGTCACCCCGATCAGGTTGAAACTTGCACGCAGCTTAGATGTACATATGTACTGCATATGTGTCTATTGTCATTGCCTTAGGTTCAGTAAAACGTGTGCAGTGACAGCCACACAATATCAGTTCCAATCGAAACATACTCCAAGTTTGAAGTGCGAGCTGTCATTCGTCTTTTGCATGCAAATAATGAAACACCTACCGAAATTCATACAAAAATACTGAAGACTTACGGAGAAAACAAATTAGTGTTTGGTGTGACAACGGTTCAAAAGAGGACGCACTGCTCTGAACGATGATCCCGAAGGTGTGCTAAAAAAACCATCAACAACGAAAGCCGATGAGAATCAATTAAAGATCGTCGGTTGAAAATACGGGAAATTGCTCTACTAACTGGCATTCCAAAACGCTTTGTTAGTGAAATCGTATCTGAATTAGACTATCGAAAAGTGTCCGCGAGATGAGTACCAAAACTGTTGACCGACCAACACAAAATGCCACGAATGGCGGCGGCAATGAAGCTTTTAACGCACTATCGTCAGGAAATCCGATTTCTAGAGTTTATAGTTACAGGAGATGAAACGTGGACACACCACCATACCCCCGAATCTAAAAAAGACTCTATGACGTGGAAGCATGCGTGTTCCCCAAAACCGAAAAAATTCAAACTTCAGCAATCTGCAGCAAAGATAATGGCAACTGTGTTCTGAGATATGCAAGGTGTTTTGCCCATAGAGTTTTACCACCCAAAGCGACAATCAACAACGGTATTTATTGTCAAATTCTCGAAAAACTATACAAAGCCATTCTGCGGAAAAGAAGAGGAAGGTCGATAAAATAAATCATGTTGTTGGATGACAATGCAAGACCGCATACTTCAAATCAGACGAACGGCTGGCTTCAGAAGCACAATTGGGAAGTTATTGTCCGTCCGCCTCATAGTCCAGACCTGGTTCCTTCTGATTTACATTTGTTTGACGACGACGAAGTTCAAGAGGAAGTACGGCAGTCTTTTACCCATTTGGATCGCACCTTTTACGAAAAAGGTTTACAGAAGCTGGTGCTTTAAATTGGCGGCGATTATGTTGAGAACGCTTTTGCTTAGTGTATGTTTGATTTCTATAAACAAAGTAGTCTGTCTGTAATTCATAAATGTACCTTAGTAACCGAATATACCTCGTACTTATGCCTTGCATTTCAGTCATTTTATATACTAAAAATATATATGAGAAATTCATGTACTCGACGTGGTAATTAAATCATCTGTGGAATTCCCAGATTTAATTTATACATGAAAAATGAATTTGTGCAAAAAATATTACGATTAAATTAAATTTCATGGATAATACATTAAAAATAAATAGAATTCATGCGTACCTTTAGTAATATTTAGTGCGAAAATTATCACATATATCTTAAAACGCATGGCGGTAGAGAAGAAATATTCTTTCCGTCTGTAAATCTTACCGCCCTTTTATACAAGAATCAAGTAGCGCTGTCCATGCATGTACCGAATATCATATATTTAGGTACTTTTGTAGACAGACAGAAATTGTTTTTTTTTTCTGACGGTATTCTATATTTAATTATGGTAAATGGAAGAAAATTGCACCATAAGTTAATGTTGGTAAGTGTTATGGTTCTACTAGTTTGTAAAACGATTTGCCGGCGAGAGAACATAAAACAGGCATTTGGTTGCTTTAAAATAGTTTATTGTAAAAATAGATGTTCATAGTCAACATATTACATATTATAGGTACATGTAATATGTACATTGTACATGTCCATAATATGGAAACTCATACAACTTAAATTGTATATATTCCGATACTCTCCCATTGGGGTTCGATGTTGTATATGTGTACATTTGATGTATACGGCCGTATAGCACCATACACACGCTGTGGAGGCTGTTGGACCTGATATCCCAACTAGCACAATAAGTATCTGGGAACGTAATTACGACTATTAAAATGACTTTAAGGTATCTCGCGACATAACA